>PVKZ01003743.1:19133-116462 GCA_004027375.1 Macroglossus sobrinus | reverse complement strand
ATTTTCTGATTATGTTTCATACTTAATTTCATTTAATCTGTACATATCTTTATGAGATAAGTATTATTATCCTTATTCTAAAGATAAAACTGAGACTCAAAGAAGTTAAGATACTTGTTTAAGATCAACAACTAGTTAGTGATAGAAAGAATTTATAAACTCCATTTTATCTGATGCCATAACTCATGTTTTTAAATCATTGCCCTAAATTTTTCCTAATCAGGGCTATTCCCTTATTCTCTAATACCAAGAAGTAAATTTAATCATTTTATTTGAATGTCTTATTGTTTTCCTCTTTGCCCAATTAGTTTCAGTTTTTGGTAACCCTATCATAATTATTACTGGTCTGTTCTGTGTTGATATCATATCTTCTGCTATTTTAACAAATACAGCCCAGTACGGTTATGATAGAAGATTTCAGAATGGGAATGAGATGATATTTGTATAATGCATTTTATATCATTTACGTTTTAATTTATTGGGTGTTCAACATCAGTTTGCACTCCTGAATCCTGTTTGTGCCTTGTAAAGAATGTTAAGTGCAACGCATATAAGGGATGTAGGAGTTTTGGAAACAGTATTTTTCCATTGTAGTTTAAATATTTGTCATTGTTGAAGCTTGTATCAGGGTAGCCTTTTAGTAGTAAATGTTAAGTGTTATTTCTTTGGTGTGTGTTTTCTTGAACAAAGAGTCTTTTGATGAGCTGGTGAACATTAGTTGCTTTCTCATATAATGTATAAGGATTCATTCAATCATTTGTACTCGACTTAATGAAAACATTGTGAGTCCTTAAACTGTACTATGAAAATTATTTGAGGTTTTAGCTATTAGAAGATTTACATTTACTCTTTTACAGAGTGACTTATAGGCTTGGAAATTTAGGAGAATAATGTTAAGTCTTAAAAGTGCTTAATTTGGGCAAGTAATTGTGAGCTCTATTTTTACTTTTTGACCTCTTTTTTGTTTTTTGTTTTTGTCTTTTTACTCCTTTAAATATAACATTTAATTAATTTAGTTAGGGTATTGGTTCTGATTAACTGTACTCCCCACTCCACCCGTGGGGGGCATAAAAGTTGCCAGTTCGACCTCTTTAAACTTGCTAGACATATGCCCTTTCAACATAAATTTCAAGGTTCCTGCTAATTTGTAAATCCATAGATATTCTGTGGCAGACAGAGTGACAACATAGTCTCCAAAGAAGTATACACTTTAGTAGTTTATAAAAGAGAGACTATTTGGGAAAATTATTAAACTTCCAGTGGGTCCTAATAAGGTAATAGAGAAGAAAGTAGAAGTATTTTAGAAATGGATGGTGGGGAGAAACATAAGTAGGGAAGGTAGAAATGTGCAAATCAAATAGACTGTTAGAGAAGTACAGAAAATCGGAAGAATGGTTACTTGGGTGATAAAACCAGAATATTGAAGTTCGTAAAAGTCATCTTAGTACAGTTTCAGAAAGGAAGACACTTATGGCAAGGTTAAAGAAAAAGAATGAATACAGAGACAGAACCAATAGATTTGTCATTTATAAGGTCATGGAGCATATATGACAATATATACTGTAAAGGAGGTTAAGGAATAAATTGGTGTGAAATAATTGGAGGCAGCAGGTGTAGATTAGGATACTAAATCAGAAAGTTAATCAGTGAAAAATAAGTAAGGCTGTAAGTAACTAGAGGGCATTAGAATATAGTAAAGGCTCCCTCCCTTCCTCACTACATCCCCCCTTTCAGGAACTGTAAGATCCTGAAATGCATTCTCAATCGTCCAGTTGATAAATATTTTGTTAGTGAAAATTAGAGCTGTAATTATTAAGCATCCTTGGTAATGTAGATGTTAGCACCTACTTTTCACAGTTAAAGAAACTGAGACTTAGAAAATTTAAGTGACTTGCTGGAACATTGGCATGACTTTTCTGGACCTTTCCATCATGCCATGTTGTTTCTTCTCTTTATTAAGCTGTGTTAAAACACTGGGATGGGGATGGGGTAGGGTTGTAAAAGGAATATAAGGTATGATTCTTCTCCTTCTAGAAAAGAGTAAAAGAGAAATTTTAGTTATGCTCACTACACTTTGTATTAACTTTATTTTCTATTTAAAATTTTATAAAGAGATCCCTTCTTATAAGCTCCCCTACCATTCATATATTTAATTTCTAACAATTATTTTTGTTTGAAGATGAAATGTTCTTTTTATCTATGATAATGATAAACTAAGGAGAATGGAAGGACAGGCCAAAAAATACAGTTTCACAGAGAAGTAAAAGTAAAATTTGTTCTTTTCTCTATGAGAACTTCAAATATATTATATACTTTTAGGTAGTACCTCAGAAAGGTCAGCTTCTTCATAGAAATCATATTGAGCTGGTCACAAGATGGTAATTAGGAGAGATATTTCATGTCTCCAGATTATAAAGCTCCAGAGTTTATTGTAACATAAAATGATTTATTGAATTTTATTTCATCAATCAGGAATTAGTTGTTGGTGAAAGAATCCAAACAGATGTTTAGTTTTCTGTTGTAAACTCTTTTTTCAGAAACAGTGCATAATAGAAAAAATATGTTTAAAATACTTTAGGGATTAAACATTCTTAAAAGACTTTCAAGTACTTTGGGAGAAACTAAGAAAATTTTGCTGTACTAATTTTAGTTTTATATTCAGTTGCAAAGCAAGGTTTAGGTTCCATTTGTTATATTACTATAAGACAATATTATGGAAAAACTTTATTTAAAATTATTTTTATAATTTGGTCTTGTCTAAAACAAATTGACTGTTACCACAATTTATATGAACCATATGATCATACTGAACTATTTATTTCTGCTTTGGTTAATATACTTTTCTAAACCAAGAAAAACAACTGTATTAATAGATCTTCTGATGGAGAAGAACCCAAGTAGAATTTTGTAGTATTGTAAAAATCTGTTGCTTTTTTCAGAGAGGAAAAATAATATTCCTTCTACTCTTTTAAAATTTTCTGGCTAGACTAATAATCAGATTAACACAAGACAGATTAACAGGAGAAAATAACTAAATTTATTATATATGTACATATGGGGCTTCCTGAAGAATGGCTTATATGCTCTCTTGAGCTAAGGAGAAGGTTGAGGGGAGTCGTGGATTGGACTTCAAAGGGAAGGAAGGCAATTCACATGGAGATGGAAAAGCAAATGTTTGGTAAATAAATGTTTGCTGGACCATCTTTAACAATGGGACAAAGAGAGGACTTTGATCAAACAGACCTTGCTAGGTTCATCCTCGTCTTCACACTTAGTTTATGTTAAACTAGTTATCTATGATGATATCTCCCTCCGTAGAGCAGATCCTCTATCTGAATTCTTGTAGGTAGGTAGGTCAAAGTTTTTTCCTGGGTCTCTGTTTCTTAAAAATAACCATCTTAATCACTATCTCAAAAGGCATATTTTAGGGTGGCAAACTCTGCTTCCCCTCACTTTTATTATTATGGCTCTATTAATACACTTTACCACGACTGTGTTTACTTGCGTTTTCCATTGCACCCTCTCTTTGCCCCCACCATATTCTGCTTGAACATCTGAGCCTCTATTACCAGAGTCATTAAAGGTTGAGAGTCTCCTTCTAATTTACTAAAGGGTAGTGACTCACCCTAAGACATCAACCCAACCCATAAGTCAATTGGAATTTGGTTCTCTTAACATTTCTCTCTTCCTTTGTCCCCAACATTAGAGCAGGGAAAATTGTTACTTCTTAGAAGGCAAACAGTGTAACGAAGACAAAAATTCCCCCTTCTCTCCTCTAGTTCTTTTGGCTGTTTGAATAATCAAAATAACATGAGACAGATTAATAAGAAAAAATAAAATTTAACTTCATTTGCTTGGGAATCCCACATACAGGAGACTGTCAGAGATCCCACATACATGAGTGGTTCAGAGACAGAAAGAGAAAATAAGGTCTGTATGGCATTCTGAGCTAAGGAGGAGGTAAGGTGCCTAGGGGCTTTTTCATTCCTCATAGCGTTTTTTAAAATTTTATTTTATTTGCTTATACCCTGATCTGCTTTGATTTATTTTAAAACAAATTAAAGGACAGTGACTTCTGCTGTGTTTTAGGTTTACTTGTCTCTCCTTAATAGACTGAATCCCTAAAGTCAGGGACTATGTCACGTTCACTTTTGTTAACCTGGCATCTAGGACATAGACATTTAATAATTTATGAATAAATGGATGATATTTAAGCACTTTTTGGGACAAGAAAAGAGAGTCAGATTAGTTGCTGCAATCCTGGTTTATTGCAATTTTGATGATGTTAATGGACTGAATTGTGTCCCTACCCTACAACTCATAGTTGAAGTCCTAATCCCCACTATCTCAGAATGTATCCATATTTGGAGATAGTCTTTAACACAGGTAATTAAGTGAAAACTAGGTAAGTAGGATGGGCCTAATCCAAGTTGACTGGTGTCTTATAAGAAGAGGAAATTTGGACGCGACTTGTACAGATGGAAGGTGATGTGAAGACACAGGAAAAAGGTGGCTGTAGCAAAGGAGAAAGGCCTAGGACAGATCCTTTCTTTACAGCTCTCTGCAGGAGCCAACCCCTGCTGACACTTTGATTTTGAAACCCCAGCATCCAGAACTGGGAGAAAATAAATTGGTTGTTTAAGCCACCCAGTATGTGGTACTTTTTATAGTAACAACTAATACAAGTGACTTGTATTCTTGATGTAGCAAAATCCCAAATACCTTTAATTTGCCTGTCCCCAAAGAATAGTTCGCCAAGCTCAATGCTAAAACCTTAAAACTTTTTACCTCCCCTTGGGCAAGACATAGGAGAGAGAAATTTGGCTGGCTTAATGGAGAAATTAATATTCATCTCTTTCTACTTCCCCCTTCACTGTACAGTCAATGGCAAGCTGCTGGTTAATTCTTTAGTTCAATTGAATTTATTTGGTTTGGCAAAGAGAAAGTGGTTATGGGGTATTTGTGTTCTTAATTGTTGAAGAACCTCTGCCAATAGACCTGGTTGCTTTTTCAAAGTAGAAAGTAGAAGAGGAAGATTGAATAAAATACTTTTTAATATGATGTTAATTTGAACTAATTACTTGTGCATAATCTTAGCAACGTTACTTTTCCTGTGTTGTAATCTACAGGAGCAGAGCAAGATGTCTTTGGCTCATGACTATTGCTTTGATAGTTGCCATACCTCTTATCTGCTACCAGTCATACTTAGTTGCCACAACCATTTTCAGCATGTTTTCATTACATGCTTTAGCTATAAGCTAAATGTATATGCAATTTTTTACCATTTATTTCTTCCTTTCATTTTAAAACTGGGTCATATATCAAATAGTACTTTATTTAGTCAACTCTTTTATAGTGTTTTCAGGTACTTTTATAGTGTTTTTAAGATACTGGAAGAGAAAAAATGTGAACATATATGAAAATAGAACACTTACTCTTTCATCATTTGAAAGCAGTTTACCAGCATTCTGAGAATAGGGTAAACTAACTAAAAAATGGAATAAAGATCTCAGTCCTATAGTTAAAAAAAATTGTGTTTGCCATAAAACAAAACAAAACAATGTAAAACTCCGGTTTATGGGCAAAAAAGAATTTTAATCTAATGTTTGAAATGTGAAATATGATATGCCAACTAAATGGCAAAATTCTTATAGGTAAGATTAAGTTGGAGATTAACACAGGTAAAAAAATAAAATATTTTGCTGTCAGATGAGACAGTTATTATAATTAACATGATTGTAGAAAATTCAAGCTAACAGACCAAAGAATTATTAGAAGTCTGGATAGTAATTCAGTAATATTTATAGAAATGAAGTAATCAGAATACATAAGAAAATGATCACTTTCTTAACTACTTGACATAAGCAGTTATAAAGAACAAAATATAAAGTTTAAAAAAAGAAGAGCTTCTATAGCAATGTAATAAACTAAGCCCTATCAGATAACAAAATGAACTTGTAGCAGAGACTGCTGTTCATTCACAAATATGTTTTTCGCATCTTTCTTAGGAATAGAACCCAAATTTTTAACTATGTGTTACCTGCTAAAGATGATTTTGCTTGGCCTCCCATAATGCTGTGTATGGCTATTAATATTAAACTCTGGCCAATGAATGAGCTATAAGTGTAAGTTTATAAAAAGCTCAGGAAAGGAAGTCTCCTTTGAAGGAAGGGTGAAGGCATTCTCTTTCCTCCTTATCATCTTTCCTGGAATGTGGACTGGATGGCTTCAGTAGCCATCTTGAAATGCGATGTAGCCTGGAGGATGAAAACCACTTTGCTAGGATAGTGAAGCAACTAGATAGCTGCCACCATACTAGCCCTGGACTGCCAACCTGTTCTCATTCATTTTTAATGAGAAGGAAATAAACTTTATCTTGTTTAAGTCATCATTACTTTGAATTTTGAAATAATGTACACTTAAAGCACTTAAATTATAGTGATTAAAAAAATGTGGTACGGATGCAGGAATAATAAAAAAGATCATTGAGATAGAATAGAGAGTCCAGAAATAGACCCAAGTACATGACCATTTAGTATATAATAATAAAGGTACCAATACTTACCAGTGGAAAATGGTTTAATAAATGATGTTAGTATACTTGATTATTCATCTGGGGAGAATAAGTTAGATTCATACTGTATGTGTATTAAAAAAAAGCCAGAAGAATTAAAAATCTATTACATTAAAAAAATAAAGTGTAATAACTCTAGAGGAAAACATTAGAGAAAAATTTTATGAAACAAAACAGTATTACTAAAGGAAAAGATTGTCAGACTTAATTACATAAAAATTTAAAACTACTGCACAGTGAAAAGTACCAGCAACTAAACTAAAAGACAGTTTAAAAAACTGGGAAAATATTTGCAACATTTAAAAAAGGTAGTATGTGATAAGCTCTACAAATACATTTAACAGAAGAATAACAGTAGGCAAAGATTATGGATAGGCAATTCACAGAATAAGAAATGAAATAATCAAACATTTGAAGAGATTTTCAACAAAATGAAAATGGAAGCTTCCAATGTGGCTTTTTTGGCCCATAAAATTGGCAGTAATTAAGAAGGTTAATCATATCTACAGTTAATTAAGTTATAGAAAAATGGGTACTTTCATCTACTCTTAGTGGAGGTGTAACATGATATAATCATTTTGGAGAGCAATATAATAGTATTTATTGAAATTTCAATTACAAGTAACCTTTGACTCAGCAATACCGTTTCTATGAGTCTATCCTAAAGAAAAGTACTTGTAAAAATGCAAGGAAATTTGACACAGCATTGTTCAAATAGCAAAAATTGGAAACAAACAATTTTAAAGGGCTGGAAAATTTTCCATTGGGAAATAAATACCCATAACTTAATATATTTAGCTATTCAGAGGGTTTTGTTTTTGTTTTTTAATAAAGACTAATTTCTCTGCATGTATTCTATGGTGTTTTAGGTCTCTGCTGCTGTGTAATAAATTACCCCAAAATTCAGTGACATAAAAAATAACAAAGATTTGTTATTCTCATGATTTTATGGGTTGACTGGGTTCAGCTGGGCAGTTCCATCTTTGGATAGCTAAAATCAGTCTAACTGAAATCACTTGTGCAACTGCATTCATAGGGGAGCTTGGCTGAGCCTGAAATTCCAAAGATGGCCTCTCATCCTCAAAGGTCTTTCTCCATGTGGCATCTCATTCCAGATGTCTGTCTCTGAGCTTTTATAGTGTGGGAGAGGAAGAAACTTTTCTCTATTCTCCCAGGTCAAGACTATTTATAATTTGAATTTTGGGAAGTTTGTCAAAATATATCAAAAGGTTTGGACATTTCATTAAATAGGATCATAAGTCACAACACTTCGTTCTTTCTTTTGAGGATATTTGAATTTCTTAAATAACTAAGGACCTGATTAAGAACACATAAAATACAGAACATTATTTTGATTTTGATAAAACACTAAATATTTGCTTTCTAGACAGAAAACTTTTTCACAAAACTTATCAGTAGCGGACCAATCATCCAAGAAAACTTGGTTCTTTTAACAGATAAAAGAATATTTAGTACACAATTGATATTAAAATTTAAAGAACTTCTAATAAATCCATGCAGTCTTATCCAGCTTGATCACACATAAAATTTTCTTTCTGAAAATTTCTTTTTCATAAAATTTCTACAATTTTTTGTGCCCCTTTTAGTTTGTCTCATGTTCTCTTTCTCATTCAGACATAATCAGGACAGAACTACTTCATCCCCTTAATGAAAACACATCTCCTTATACCTTGTTTTTAAAAGCCATAACATATCCTATTTTTCTTGTATACACAGTTGTTTTCCTTGTTATTCATTTTTGCAGCTTTAATTACATATATTAGAATTCTTATCCTTTAAAAACCTTAATTTCTAGTGAAAACTGAGAAGTAAGCAATTGTAAAGTGTTATACCAGTATTCTTTATATTGACAAATTTATGAGCATATTTCGTAATTTCTAGAAACGTATATTTCCTCAAAACAAAAAAATTTAATGTGGCACAGGACATGTTTACTAATAGCCCCAAATATCTTTAGTTCTTCTATAATCAGAAGCAAAAAATAGATAAACCTATGTTCAGTAATTAATGTTTTATTATTTTATTTGGAAATGATCTAGACTTTCAGTGACTTTAACTTACCATTTGGCTCATCAAAATTCTAAGGTTTCAAGTTGCCAGAAGGATTAGAGAAACCATTTTTAAGTACACATGCAATTATTGCTAAAGAGTTCTTCTAAAGAAAAACTTTTTTATTTTATATACATTTATTTAATTTACTTGCTCTTAACAATTATGTTTAGATTACTTATGAAAATTACATCATGTTATTTTTCTTTCTGACAGATTTTTCAAGTTAATATGAATTTATTTGCCTAGTAAACCCAGATAGAATAAAGTTATTTATCTGCATTATATTCAATGTTGATAACTCTAAAGACATGTCTATTTTAATTAAATTAACAAAATTAAACTAGCTTTTAAGTTCACATTAAAGACTTTCTTACATCATGTGAACTTAAAAAAAATTTAGGTTAGTTTTTATCTTTATATAAGTTTAGAATGTCTAATTCTTATAAGCACTTGTCTTCAAATAATTAATTTTAATCTATTAAATTAATTTTAACAGTATCATCTGAAGGTAGAAAAGTATCTCAAATTTACAATACATATAGACATCTAGACAGACTCAGAAACCTTTTAGCCATGATACTGGTACAATAATAATGCAAAACTCACTAGTTTATAAAAGAACAGTTGGATCCAAACTATTTCTGACAGATGGAATAAATTAAGGTTACCTGCTTAGATGGCTAAAGCGTTTCTTATTCATATTTATGGAGAAGAGTCTTTTGGAAGCTATGGCTAGATTTTGGGCAAGGATGCTTCTGTATGTAGCCTTCTGTACTTAAAAACTTTACCTTTTTTTTTTAGTCTTAAGAATTGAGAATGGTACTAGATAGGTGGGCTTTGAACCATTTTTAGAGTTGCATTTCTGGTTTTGCAAAGATTTGTAAGATAAGGGCAGTTTCTCAGTTTCTCAAATGATACCATAGGTTGACCTACCCATACAGTGACTTCATCCCTAATTTGCTTTCGTTAGCTTAGGAGAGGATGTTGTTTTAAAAAATATTTCCAGCCTCTTGAATCTTCAGCTTCCAATTTTGCCGAATTTCCAATCAAAAAGTTATTAAATCTTTTCAAATATCTTGTCAGGTTTCAGCTGTGACAAACAGTAAATATTTCTGGCAGTATTAAACAATTCCATGGACTCAAGAGGGTGTAAAGGTCATACCTTCTAGATTATTCCCTTTGATAGCCAAAAGAAAGAACTGACTGCCTTCATATTCTCAGCAGACAGAGGAATGCTTCCCAGTGAGACACAATGTCTATTTCCACAATACAATCAGATGAAAGAGTTTCAATCACTTCACATAAACGTATTCAAAATATACCAACTCACCTATTAACTTTTACCTTAACTCCATCAACTCTTACATTCTTAACTATAGCCTCCATTACGACTTTATCTACAAGTGTTGGTTTTACAAGCCTGGGTAGAGTTGTTCCCTGCCAGACATAATATCCATTCTCATAAAACATTCAGGTAAAGTTGACATAACACTTTTTACCATAAAGCCTGTTTAGAAATTTCAGTTTTCGTAATTTTATAAATGCTTACATTTATATATATTTTTAATCTAATTGTAGCCTGAGTCAGGGCTTCACCAGTGGGTTTTTGTGCCTACAGTTCATGGAATTCTCAGTCAAAGAGTTCTGGAAATTTCTCTTTATTTCACCCCTATCAATATTTAAAAAATTGGATCTCATTTTGTTTATTTGATTTGGAAGCCCTTGCTTTTAAGTTCACTTTTAAATGATCTAATCTATTGGGAACATTACTTATAATAGCCATTGTAATTTTAGATTATAATTTCCTTGAGGGCTGGCAGCAGTTTGGTAGGACTCTAGCCATTAATGGACTTTAGCCCACATTTCTATCTGGCCATACTTTGGAGCTTACAACCTGACAGTTCCCAAGCTGAGTTCTTAAGACATAATTTTTAGGTTGTTTTTTTAGTAATATTTACTATTTTTTTTCTTCTTAAGTCCAGGACAATTGTACTCCCAGTATCCCAATTTTTTCTTCTTTTACAACATCTGCAAATTTCTGAAGGCAAATAGGAAGGGGTCTAAGTGGACTTTGATTTTTGTTCTAATTTGTCCCTCCATCTTATTAAGAGAATTTTAATGACTAATCATTATAACAACATGAGAACTGTCTAAAATTTTTAAATTCTTTTTAATTTAGAAAATTTTCCAAAAGATCCATTACCTGACCTTGATGAGTAGGATCTTAATAGTGACTCAGACCAATACTCAGGATGCAAGAGGCATCCCCCAAGGAGAGTGCAAAAAGATGCAACCCTCACAAGATAAAGTTAACTCCCAGAGTTAGAAAGAGCTATTCCCAGAAACAGGGAATCATGTACTATATCTCCCACCACTTTGAAGGGAGTGTTTATATTCCCTAAGCTCAAATCCACAGACTACTTGGCTGCCTGACAGATGCATGTACATCCTCCAAATGGCAGAAAACAAGAATGAGAGGCCCAGTTTTTGCCATTTCCGAGAAGAAATAGATAGACACAGAAAACTCCCTTGAGAGCTTGGTATAGCTGGACAGAAAGCAAGGTGCTCCCTCTAGATAGTAGAGGCCAGAGAGAAAATATTCTCACTGGTCATAAGGCCAGGCTCTCTGGACATATAATAAGACAAAAGGAGAGACATCAGATGCAGAGAAAGAAATAGAATTAACAAAAACTATAAGTACTCAGACCAAATAATCAAATGTTGCTAAGCCCAAAAAATTAGTTTCACAAATATTTTTCCCGCTAATCTAAATTTAGAAAAGGATAAAAAGGACACTCTTCTACCACTGCACTCTGCCAGTAGAGATTCGGGAGTCTGATTCAGCAAGAATTCTTACCTTTATGGGCATGTTAGAGGTCCCAGAATCTTCCTGCAGCAGCAGCTTCAGGGTGGGCAGTGCCTGGCCAATGAGGTATCTTAATAGTGTATGTTCAAAGCTCCAGCTGTGCGGGAGGAAGAAACTTTCCTCTACCCTCCTAATATGTTCTTTTTGCTGAGACAAATTAACAACAACAACAACAACAACAACAACAAAATAACCAAATTTAATTATATATGTATGCATGAGAATCTCACATACACGAGAGGTTCAGGGACAGAAAGTTAAAATGAGGTATATAAATTTGTCATTCTGAACTAAGGATAAGGCGAAGTGCCTTGGGGGCTTCAAAGGGTCATTACAGGAAATAAGAAGAGCAGATGTTCAATAATTAGTTTGTCCTGCTGTATATATAGATCAAAAAAGTTTATCTCTGATAATTCTTATTATAGGCAAGGTCCTTAATTCAAATTTTTCTGTATAGTTCAAGAGATGGGAGGGGACAAAAATTTCTATTGAGCCCTCAAGTACCTGTAGCTCAAAATAATCTGCATATCACAGAGGCACATCTTGGTATGACTTGTTCTGCACCCCTGCAGTAACATGGTGGCTACCTTCTAGGAGGCAGTATTTCAAGAAGACATGTCCCAGGTGCAAAGCTCTTATTAAGCTTCTGCTGGCATCATGCTTGCTGAAGTCCACTGGCCCAAACAGGTCATATTGCCAAGCCCAGTGTGGGAACAGACTACACAAACGTGTAAATAATAGGAAGGGTTGTTTGTTGAAGGCCATAAATATTATAGCAACGGTTTACTACACATAAAAAAAGAAAATTTCAGGATATATTGGGTAGAAAAAGATCAAGTCTCAGTGGAGTATGATTTCTTTACTCTTGATTTTTTGGTAAAAAATCAAAACAAACTACCATGTATCAGTTTGAATGCAGAAGGAGTTATAAGGATCCAACTGTGTTCTATTAAACTGAGACATTAAAGAAGTGTGTAAAAATGTGAAACAAAGCCAAAGATTCTTGTCAATAATCTTTTTGTTTAGGATTATTTATTATAAAGACTATCCTTTCTCCTTCTGAATTAAAGTGTCACTTTTTTTTTAAAGGAAGAATTTCTATAACATCTATATCTGGAGATTAACATGTTTGCTTTAAGTATTTAAATATGAAATAACCTTATACAGGGTCACTTTTGTCATAAACCTGGTGACCATGTATGTGTAGATCTGTTTCTGGCCACTCTATTCTGTTCCATTGTTGTTGTTGTTGTTTTTTTTCTGACCCTTATAATAACACCACATTGGCTTAATTACTGTGTTTTTTTTTTTTTGATAAACTTTATAGTAAACCTTGATTTTTAGAAGTCCAGGTCCTCTAGCGCTTGTTCTTTAATATTGCTTTGACCATTCTTGATCCTTTGCATATCTCTCTTGATTACTTCTAACTTTTTAATAATTAGTCTTAATTTTAACTAGAGAGTTATTTTGAATATTTATAAAAATTTTATGTCCCCAGTTCTCTGTAACTTGATTGTAGCATGGTTTTATTTGTAATAACTTTCTTTCCTAATTTACTAGATAAGTAATGGATAAATGTAAAAGAAAAGTCATGTGCATTTATTTTATTTCATATTGTTTCACAAATATTTCTAATATAATAGGATAAAAATAAGCAGATCCAGGCAAATAGAAAATGAGTGGAAGAGTATACTATAAAACAATAGAAAAGAGTAGTTCAGAGACCTGCTATTTTTTGGACAGTTAGGGCAGAAACTTTGACTTTCATTTAATTAGAATCAAAGCAAAGAGAATCAGTTATGAGGTTCCCAGTATCCCTAATGCAAAAGCAAACCATTTACTCTAAAGGAGTTTTTCCTGGTACTGAATTTGAAGATGTGAATTTTTTTCCTCTGTTTGTTAGATTTAAAAGGGACTATAACGTGATCTAGCGGTGTTTTCAGTAACATTTTAAACATATTTCCAAAGTGCAGTTTATCTGAATGCAGAACTCTAGGAAATCAGTAATATGCTACAAATACGTGGTTTTCTGATAGTCTGATTTGATCTAAGGATAAAATTTATAATAAATTTAAATGAGCTATTTTTATTTTAAAAATAAAATACATATCTCAAGTAATTCTTCATGAATATATTTTAAGAATGTGTAATTTTTCATGAATATATATATATTTAACCATATTTTTCATAGGAATTAGGCAACAGAAACTTTAGAATGTATTCTTTGGCAGGCAGGAACGTTGTGTTGCCTGTTAAGGCATATCTATATAGTTTGATAGCTGAATGGAGGCTATACAAGTTGATATTCTTCAATAATAATATTGCATAATAATAATGCTTTGTTGCCAGGTACTGTAATAAGTTTTTTTGTTTGCATTTTTTCATTGGATCCTACTTCACAGATAAGAAAAGTAAAACAAATAACTTGCCCAAGGTTATATTTCAAGTAAATAACAGAATCAGGATTCAGTTTCTGGCAATTCTGCTTCAGTTTCTACTACTTGATAATGCTGATGAAAATTAAGAAGCCTGATGTGGGATTTGTACCTGAATTAGGAGGCTAGGAAGATAGAGCTAAGGTTTTCCCTCAAGAAACAGTTTCTAAGTCTGCTCTCATAAATAGATAGGTAAAGAAAACTGCATTGTTTTGACAAGTTTTGCTTGAGATAAATTTGTTTTACATTTCCTTTAGCTTCCTTTTTTCTTATTTATACCTAAGTAATTTCAATCTTCTGAGAAACTATTGTTGAATATGGTCATTATCATGGATATTATCACTCTTACTTTTGTTTTATAAATGTTAAGCTTTCAGGGAATGAAGTGGCTTGCCTAGATAGTTATTCTTGTAAAGAACTGAAATATAAGTAAATTACTTTAATGCCTTCTGTAAAGTCAATTTTAGATGCATATCTTTTTATAATTTTACAGTTTCAAAATATTTTCTGCAATTTTCTTAAGATGCATAATCTATTTGAAATTATTTGATTGAAACTGGGAAAAAATGTCCAGTATGTCTTGCAGCTGGAATTTCTGAAAGCTGAATGGAAATTGCAGAGCCAGTTTCATCGTGTTATGATATTTATACTTTTATCAAAATTCTTGTATTTTAATGCTTGTGTGCTCATTCGTTTTGAAATGAACTCAGTGATTTATGTTTGAAATTGCTTTAATTTCACAAACAAGAAGTACCTAAATTTTATAAGTTTATTTCTGTCCATAGTAATCTGGCTATAAAGAAGATATATTCAAAATTTTAACGATTTTCTATGTTAATTTTCAGATTGAAGGTTCATAACAAATGTGGAAGGATGTTCACTTCAGAGAAAGGAGTTGTGGAGGAATGGTTGTCAGAGTTTAAGGTAATATTTACTATAATATAATAATTATATTGCAAAAAAGTTTTTTCTGGAGCTTAAATTCCAGTTTCCTTTTTTTATGTGACTGAAAAGCTAAATATCTGTGGAAGCAGAAGTTATGTTCCAACAAATCTTAATAGGGAATTATTTACATATAGTAATCTTTTCTAGGAGATCAATTCCTTTTTTCTTCAAGTGCTTCAAAGAGTTTGTTTTCTCCCTTTCATGGCAACAACACAAAGAAAGGTGAAAGTCTCTGCATGTTGATGTAATTCTCTCCAACCACCATCAAAGATTCAGTGTTGAAATGTTTCTCTCAATTTGTGTAATGGAAGTAGGCATGGTCAACAATTCAGAGAAGATGGGAACATATTTACCCAATTTTATACCAGTATATCTTTCTCTAGTTAGCTAACCCAGTGGCAATATATGAGGGATATATAACTTTTGATTAGTTGACAAAAATAAAACTTCCGTTTTCCTGTTTCATGAACTCTTCTACGATAGCTAAAATTGTGTTGTTTGAACCAGTTCTCCTTATTCTTTGGGTCTCATTGTTATGTATAATTATATGAGCTTCTTGATCATCAAATGAAAGATTTAGGCTGCAGTTATCACCATTTTATTCAGCCCAATCAGCCCAAGTCCTTCAGGGACAAACATACAGTCTGACAAAATCAGATTTTTTGGCTTGTTTCAGTGAGGGAGACTATACAACAGGTACCATACAGGCATCTCGCCAAAGAAAAAGATAAAATTGTTATACAATTTTGAGGAAGGGTGAAGTTTAGATGAAATTTAAATGAAGCAGTATTTTGATGGGCTCAGAACAAAGCAGAACTGGATGTGCATAGAGTCAAGATCTGGTCTCACTGCAAAGTAGACCCAGAGTCTTGTTGTCTTGGAAACTACAAAGTTAGCATCTATGTGGAACATTGTGTTCAGAAACCCCTTCTCTGAAACTCTGCACCTAGGATGGAAATCAAGCCTGTTTCTCTGTGTCAAGGTGACTTAAATCCTCTAGGCAAGAGTGGGTGTTTCATTTTACCAATATATTTTGAAACAGCAAAGTTTTTGATGTCTGTGATTTTAGAGAACAAGAATTCTCAGTGAGTAAGAATACAATAGTCACACACACAAAAGAAGATTGTTATGACACTTTTTAGTTGCAGTGTGTCCTTGAGAGAAGCAATGCTTCCCATTAATTTTGCAGCTGGTCTTATCTGTCACTGTTATCTCATTCTGATGGAGGAATGTCTGGGCATATTTTTACTTTGTCTGCTTTTATAGTCATAAATTGAGTATCCTTTGGAACTCCTAAATCATCATAAAGTGATGTAGAATATTGTAAAAGTGCTCTGTATAAAGTACCATCTACAATACGTAATAGTTTGATTAAATTTCTATGTGCTTTTTTTTTTTACGTATGTTGTCTTTGTAAATGGGTATTCAAGATATTTTTAAGTCTTTTTCTGCTTCAAGAGTGTTTAGCTTTGTTCATTTTATCATGATTTTTTTTGGCAAACTGATGAAAATTGTCAAGTTTAACAATTGAGCACCACTTCTAGGGCATTCTTATGTTTAATGGTGAAATAAAGTTTGCAAAACCAAATATAGCCAGTTAGTTATTCTTTAATATGGGAGTTGTAGAAAAAGGGCATGTTAAAGGATGGGGCATAGAGGAGGAGTCAACTGTTAGGGCAAATAATTGAAAACCATGACTTTCCCTTCCCATCTGTTTGTTTATTCCCTTCCCCTCCTGGCTTGGATATATAGATACCCAAGGAAGTGTAGCATCAAGGGATACGGGGGGTGGGGAGCAGGGAGCAACAGGGGCAGTGCAGCAGTAAGGGTAGCAGTATGCCTTGTGTTTGTGGAAGTGGGTGGTTGGGGGTAAGGGTTGCTTAGATGGCATATAGAAGAGACAGCCAGAGTGGTTGCAATGGTAAGATGGTTACTTTGAGAAAAGAAGTAAAATATATGGAGGATAATGGGAATTAGAGTTCTCTGTGTCTAAGAAAGGAATTAGAAACATGGAATGGGGAAAGGGGAGAAAGAACCCTAAAGTGTTAGATTGGAATTAGAAGAATCAGAATGAACTTATGGGTCTAAATATGTAGGTAATATATTTGCATATGTATATCCGTATATTTATGCATACATGTATTTCCTAGCTTTGTTCACTAAGTGGACCAAGAAGCAATGGCACCCCAGTAGCAATGAGTACACCAAGCACACAGATCTTGTTTTCTAAATACCGTCTTCCTCTTAAAGAAACTAAGATGTGAATAAGCAAAGTATTATCTAAGAAATATTTTATCAATATAACATATATTATATGAGTAGTGATATTGTATTAAAATTTTTATAAATTTAATTCAAGGGTAAGGAAACTTCCATTGGGAGGAGGGGAGTGAAATCCTGTACCCCATGAAATAAAAAGTAATTTAATTTTTTTCTAATCATGCAAGATTAAAATTACCCAATTTTCAATCAATTTGGTATAACAAATGCTTTAAATTATTGTCAGGTCTATATCATAGTCATTTAAAAAGGGAAGCTATTTCCTAATCCTTGGTTAATTTGGTAAGCATTCTTGAAAATTACTTGCTCTGTTATTTTGAATGGTGTTAATGAGTGTTGAATTTAGGTCTGTTTCTGTTTGATAAAGAGATTAAGGTTATCAGGTAAACAGCAGTATCCAAAGGTAACAGAAGATAGAAAAGTGCTTGAGAACAAACCTCTCAAGTACTTTTTAAATTAGAGTATCTTGTCTTTTGAAATTTATTTGTGATGTTAATTACATACTTCGGTTAAAATATTTAAGAAAGGAACTTTGGGGATATATCTATATATATATTTAGAAAATGTCTTTGCTTAGTAGTTTATGTAATAACCCTGGTACTAATAAGGTCAAGGTCATCATGACTGGTAAAGTGGTACAAAGTACATTGGGCTGAGAAGTGAGAAACCCTTTAATATAGTCATAATTCTTCTGTAAGATGGTTTTATGATATTGTACAAATTACATAACTTCATTGGGTCTCAGTATTCTCATAAGAAAAATTGAAGTAGGTGGTCTGTGACGATGCTTTTAGCTCTACACTGTTCTGTGATCACTGCCTGAACTCCCAGCCTCATAACCTCACCCAGCATTCTCTCAAATGCACAAAGACAATACAATTTGCTTTGTGCAAATCTCCCCCCACCCACCCTTTGGAAGAACTATTCAATATATACTCTGGCTTTGGGCTCTTATTGTTAGTACTCTATATACCAGCAAAATGATTAGACTGGGACTTCTTTATTTTAAGATTTCATAAATAGTTTGATTTCTAGCTTTTCAAAGATTTGTAACATATTTATAACAATGCTATGTGTGAATTTATCTAGCATATTTCCATGCTTCTAATTTTTTTGATTTTCTGGTAGTCACTAAACTTCAATATGTGATTCAAAATCCAGTCTGATGTATAATATTGTTGAACAGAGTTGTTTTATTTATTGGTTCTCCACCCATCTGTCCATCTTCATTAATTCTCTTCCACCCAATCCATATCACATCCTTACATTTTTTTAAAAAACCATCTGTCAAATGATACTTTAGTACGAAGCATCTGTCTTCAAATTTTGCCAAGACAATTTTCCAACATAATTTCTCATTATTACTTTTTTTTTTTGTCTCCAGTTCTGCCTTCTGAAAAGTGAGACAGCTTAACTAGTATTTAAGAAGACCAGTACCTTTGAACTAGTACAGTGCAGGAAAATTTAAAAGTTTGCTGTAACACTATTTAAATCATTAGGTTCTTTTACATCTTAAGTTTTTCCAAGCACTGATCATAAACATAGCAGTTATATTTTCTCCCCTTCCATAAACAAAGTAACTTTTTCCATTCACAAAATGAAATAATTACAGAATTATGATAAAATATAGTAGTTTGTTGCACTAATTTTTTAGGAGATCTTTTCTTTCATTTAGCAGTAGTAGCCTAGGTCCAGGGTATTTTCTAGAGCTTGCTTTTCAGAAAATAGCTAGTTGTCCTTTTGTCTTTATTTTACAGAAAATATTATATCTCATGAGAGTTAATTGGTACATAAACTAAAAATTGTAGTTCACATTTTAATCAGTGTTCCATTTTTAGCCTAGATAGTATATATAATATTATAATAATCTTTCTACTCACTAATGATTTTTAAAGGTTTATATTTCAATTCACTTAAAGTTTTATAGTTAGACACGTTTATGTGTGTGTGTGTGTGTGTGTGTGTGTAATATTTTACATATGTAATTCAGGTTCATTTCCATTCAGGGGATTAGAAATCTGCTGTTTATTTGACTATTTCCTTTTATATGAATTCCCCTAGTATTAGGTTACCGTTGATCAAATAACGGAAATGGAATGTTGCCTGGAGATCTTTTGTTACATGCTTTTGAAATATTGAAGAATGTCTAATCTCCTTTTTATGTAAGCAGTCGCAGTGAAACTACCCCCTACTCTGGCCCCAAGAATGGTAGAAGGTTCCCAGATAGTTCACATTTACTTACCACTCTGGTAAACAAAACTATCTTATTAAATTTGAAAAAGAATCTATTCACTTACATATCCTAAGGCGAAATGTGACCCAATTTTAAAGAATCTATTGAATTGTAAACAGTGACAGTGTTTATTTCTTATTCTGTTAATCTATAATGTACTCCTTCAGCAGAAGTTTGAATATGAGGCCTTGTGCTGAGTGATGTGGATGGAGAGTCAATAAGATAGTTCTTGTTCTCAAGGAACTCAACAATAAAGTTAAAATGCATCAGATATCCTTATTATAAAAATGCATGCTGCTTAATTTTCTGCATATATTTGTGCACACATATATCATAACCCACTTTAAATCATGAAATGCTAGGATATGGAACATGTAAGAAATAGTGTATGTTTTGGAATGACTGTTGCCAATATCTTGAGACATATCTACTGCAAGATTAACATCTGTTGATTGATTGACTGAAGGAAGTAATTTGCATAAGAAAGAATAATGACTTGGGAGACAGATGTTAAGGAAGGGGTATACTCTAGAAGAATAGGTTTTTATCATTTGTCATAATAAAATGTTTTGTTTTTGTTTTTGTCTTTTTACAGATTTCCCTACTACTTTTACCCAAAACCATCTGACTTACTACTGGAGTTTTATCTCCTCCCATTCTCCTCTGGTCATGGTGTCCTTTCTGAATGAGTGGTGCTGGCAAGCTGTGATTGGTTGTCTATATATTTTAAATGGCATTAGGAAAACGAATTTGTTGGTAGTGTGGCTACCTCTTTCTCCATTTCTGAGGAGTCTAAAATTTTCCCCAGTTCTGTAAAGGAGAACAGCCTTTCCTAAGAGTCACAATATGTAACTCAGAAGTTACTTTGATAATGATCCATGGTGTTAAGGTTTGAAACATTATTAGATCCCTATATAATAATGTTCATTAATATTATATTTATTAAGAAGCAGGGTCAATAGGCTAATGAGATTTATAACTTATATAATGCTACAGAAAATGTATCTCTGACTTTATACATGGTTTATATTCTCATTTCTAACCCCAAACTGTGATCAGTGATGAAGTTGATGTTAATTTATGTCCTTGTTGATGATAAGAGTATTAAATATATTTTTTGTTTTATTTTTGCAATTATTTTGTTGAAGTATAATTCACATAACATAAAATTCATTGTTTTAAGATGAAAACAGTTTTTAGTATATTCATGATATTGTACAAGCAATACCAGCATCTAATTCTAGGATATTTCTATCACCCCCAAAAGAAACTCAATGCCAGTTAGTGCTCCTAACTCTCCCTTCCCCCAATCTCTGGCAACAACTAATCTACTTTCTGTCCATGGATTTGCCTATTCTGGACATTTCATAAAAATAAAATGTATTCTTTTAAATTTGTCTAGACACTACCAGAAACATCTTTACAAAGTTATGCCACAAATTTGAAAGACAAGAGTTCTTTAGTTTCATCTCTCTATAAAGTTATCCAGGAGCCACAAAGTGAGGTAAGTGCTTTTACAGTTTATTATACTAGTACAATTTTTTAATGTTTTATTGTGAAGTATATATATAAAGGTAAGAAAAATTCTATGTTTAAAGAACAATATGTTATTGAGTTTTAACTTATTACCTTTGAGAAGTGGGGTGGAGAGGATAAGAGAAGACTACTTTATGTTCGAAAAATGTCAGAGTAAAAACAAAACTGTGATAAAATTAACTCCAGTGTACCATCCCCCAGGCCAAGAAATAGAATTATGAGCATATCCAAAACCAACTCTGAACATCTTCTTTCCTTCCTTCCTTCTTTCCTTCCTTCCTTCCTTCCTATCAATCAATCAATCAATCAATCAATCAATCATCTATCTTGCTGGAGATAGCTTAGAAAAGTCTGGGTCACTACATTCATATATTCGTTCAGCAAATAAAGTGGGCCCATTTCGTGAGCCAGCTACAAGTTGAGATAATAGAAAATCAAAGATGAATAACACATGGTCTTTATCCCCCCAAAAAGAAAGGGTCATAGAAAATAAGTAAACACATGCTTTCAAGGCAATGCTAAACTGAGTCTAGATGGATATGCATGGGTTTGCCAGGTGTGCAAGATAAAAAGAACATTTGAGCCTTAAGGATAGTATATGGAGGCCTGAAAAAAGGCAAGGTATTTAAAGAATGGTGAGTAGTTTTGTCCAGCTGGTGTTTTCCCAGTCCTCCTTTTTTTCTCATTCCCCATCTCCTTTTCTATATTTTTTGACAGCAAATTTTGTTTGAAGGTAATAAAATTATCTATATTCCAGATTCTGGTGCTTACAAATCCCACCATTCAGACAGAAATAGAAAAGCTTTGGAAATAGCATGGAAAATAAAGAGGCAAGTAGGCTAATGCAGTAGTTAACAAGAGAGGATAAGACTGTGATAGGAACTGAAGCTGGAAAGACGGGTTTAGGTTGTGACCATGGTGGGTCATGAAATCTATCATAAGCAGTTTAGACTATTTTTTTGCACTGAAGGGATGACTTGATCAGGTTATTCTTTTAGGAAGGTGGCTATGTGAAGGATAGATTGGAGAATGGGAAAATTTGAAAACAAGAAGCTTAGGAGGAAGGAAGTTATGAAAATAGCTCAGGAGGGAGCTGTTGAGAACCTGAACTAGGGGAGTGTCAGTTGGAATAGGAATAGGTAGAGTAGAGATGAGAAATATGAGATATATAATTTAGTTTTTGTGCTTTAAGTTTGGTAAACTCTAACACAGGGGTAAAATAACTTATACTCTGGAGTCCAGTCCTATATGGACCTATGGGCCTTTGAGATGAAACTATCAAAACTAGAGTCTTTTGTTATTTGAGTAGTTAACTTCTTTTAAGGGAGCCTTTTAAGCTTCTGCTATATATGCTATAAAGTACATCATGAATTTTGGGTGCTGAAAAGATTAGGGAATATATTAATAAGCCAAAAATGTTAACTGGAATAACTAAATAGAATAATCACATTTTTCTTGTCTTTCCCTCCTCTCTCCAAAGCTCCTTAACTTGTATAGTATATGTAGGTACATTGTTTTCTTGAAGGGTTTTTTGTTTTTTGTATTTGAGTAGAAGCTATTTGAAAGTTTTCTATGTTTAAATGAGAATTACTTCACCAAAACAGAGTTAATAGCTGTGTGCTTTAAATAAATCTTTTTAAAAATCATTTCATGCTTAGTATTTTTGAAAGACTTAAAAATTATTCCTCTGATGAAATGTATTTTAACCAAAGTCTGTGAGGTAAATTTCTAATGGGCTAGTTTGAGTCATAGCATTTCTTTTATTCAGATTAATAGTGAAGACAGCTCTAATGGTTCATGGCAATAGTTCCCAAACACAAATTTCTCCACACTAATTTAATAACCTTTAAATGAACTATCTCCTGTTCAGTAAGTGCTGATCTCCCACTTGGATGTTGCAGCAATATCAAGTTACTATAAAAGTTACTAAATGCTTCCTTTCAATTTTCGTATTTATATTGTTGGGGACTGGTAACAGTTTGTGGACAGTCTTCAATCCGTGGACCACACATTTAGAAGCACTGGTTTAGGACGTTCTGCACATAAGTTTGTTTTATGTTTTTTTGCCGGATTCATGTAGTGAAGACAGTGTGTATTCTGTATTCTTAAAAGACAACTTAATCTTTAAAAATCTGTAGAAGTACTTCTAAAATATAACAGTATAATTTACTTTTACATTACAACCTTCTTTTTATTCTTTAGAATATTTTGTTTCTTAATTTGGAGGTATTCTAAAGAGTTGTTATTGTCTTTTGGCATTTTTGAAATCTGAGACATTGGTTCTGGTATTACTTGAAGTCTGGCAAATTTGGTATTTGGATTCTACTAATAGATTCTACTAATAATTCTACTTTTTCATTATTCAGTTTAATTCACTTAATAAATATTTGTTGAACCCATATAACATTCCAAAAATCACTTAGAAATATAGCAGTAGACAAAAGAGACTAAATTCTTGATCTCATGGATTAGAATTTGTATGCTGGTAAGTGAGAGAGATATTAAACAAATATTTAAATGTAAAATACAATGTCATTTAGTGATAAAACTGATAAGATAAATGAAGTGGAGTAGGGGGAGTTTGTGTTGGGACTGAGGAGGTGATGGTTGAGTCAAGGTCTGAATGAATTGGAGGGAGAATTAGAGGGCAAGAACATTCCAGGAGAAGGAATAGAAAGTGTAGAGGCCCTGAGATAGGTATGTGTGGTGTGTTCAGGACACTCTAAAGAGGCCGTTTATGGTACAATGTGGTTTTCTTGACTGGTGTTTTTAACTGACTTTAACTTTACGATAGGTATATAATTAGAGGCTAACAGTGCTTAGGTCTGCCAGGAAAACAGCTGTCTTTTCAAAGAGCCACATAAAGTCTCTTTAGAGTCCTGCTCATAGGGAACCAAGAGTGAAGGGAGGGTCAGTTCAGTGGCAACTGGCACTTGAATAGCCGTGTCCTTCCAATTTTTAAAATCTTTATCCTACTGTATTCCTTTGTAGCTGTTCAATGCAAAAATAAAAAAATAAAAATTAAAGTAAAAAAAATTTGCAAGATTTTCTTTTAATTTACCCAAACTTAATTGTTTCCCATTTTTTATTCCTGCTTTAGTCATTCAAAGGCATTTTAAAGTCACATTTCTATTACAATTACAAATCTCTCTTAGAATACAGAAGTCTTACAAATGGATTGTTGTAAAAGTTCAGTTATAACTTAGTTGCTTTAGAATGCAGAATGTATTTTAAAATGGAAAGAAGGTACATGTTGATTAGGGTTTCATTGACCCATGAAAAAACCCATTTAACACATGGAAATATACTTGAGGTGCAGTTCTCTCTTAATAGTACTATAAAACCTACTTTCCAAACATAACAATGTTTCCATGAGAAAATACATTAAAAAATTCAAACCAGACACTAGGAATATAGCTCGTCTTAATGCTCCATTATTGGTCTCAAATATAGTCAAGTTAGATAAGTGAGACAACACTTGTATTTCCCACATTATATATCATTTTTTCTTTGACATTTTTCATGCTTATAATTGAGTCAAAAGTCTTGGCTCAAGTTCTGACCTTGTAAGCTGTGTGATTTTGGTCAAAGTAGTTAGCCTCTTTGTCTCAATGTTCTTATGTAGAAAGTATGCATAATGATATTCTACACTACAATGTTGTAAAAATTGAATGAGTTCACTTGTGTGAAAGCATTTTGCAAGCTGTAAAACACTGCACAGATATTGCTGTTTACCTCTGTTGGTTTGATATGCATAATTAATCTAATCTTATTATAATATATAAGTTCTACATCCCCTTTGATCCGTCTTCATTTGGTTCTGCTTTCATAAAGCAAAAACTTTTTTAATTATGAATTTTAAACCAGTTACAAGGCCTTTTGAGCAGACTATTGAATAAATTTTCAATGTAAGGTTTCATAATTTTGCAGATACTCATTAGACTACATCAATGGATTTAATCAAAGCTTTCTCAGGTATTTAGAGATGAGGGATCTCACAGTATGAGATTATTGATACTGTTCCACAAAGAAATTTTAAAAACACCTGTAAGCTGAATATCCCCCTACCATTTTTTTCTTTGTTCCTACTACCCTACCCCCAATCTTTCAGATTCTACCCTAAAAACTTGTCTTGCTGTCTATAAATTGGGTTACTTTTCCTGTGGTTTCCTGTTACCTTTGTCATGCCACAGTGAATACCTGTTGCCCTCTAATGACCATTTTGAGAAACAAAAAGGTATTTCTTAACTGTCAGAAATTAGATAATGTTTCAATAAGAAAGACTAATTTGACTTAGTCAATGTTTATTGAAGTGTAATTTTTGCTATACTTTATGTAAATGACTTTAATTGCATCCAGTTTACTTTATATACCTCTTTGAAACCAAAACATCCACTGTAAATTAGTTTCTGTTCATTATAATTATTGGTAGTAAAAAATCTGTTTAGTAAGTTGACTTAAATCTGTTGCCTAAATTAGAAAAGTGAATGAACTGTATAATTCATTGAAAATACAGTAGTCTGATAATTTAAATCTCTTGACAGTTGTATATGACTTGTGTATGATCAATGCATATACTTTAAGATAACACTTACGTATAAGGGTCCCTTATCTTAAGTTTCTGATTTAAAAAAAGATGTCTATTATAAAGATAGTCAGCTTTATTAACTGGATAATGCTGAGGGTGTGGTGGGAGAGGAAAGGTTATAGATAACTCCAAATCATGTTTAAAACAAAATGACAGCAATGTTTAGATTATGCAGTGGCAATTAACCATAGTTCCAATAGGGATCTAGATCTAAGGGCTCTATAATTATTCAGCTACTCCACACAACAGTCGTTGCTGTCGGATGCAGGAGGTGACATCAGCTCCAGATAATTCCTATTTCAATTTCTCCAGCCCTGTAGCCAGTCATTTAATATTGGCATCTTTTATCAGAAAGAAAGGATATTAAGGAAAAAATGTCTTACAGCTTAGGTGTTTTAAGAAGTTAAAAAGATATGGTTTTAATAATAATACTACCGTAGGATTATAGAATATTTTAAAGTTTACAGAGTGCTTCTGAATATATTTGTTTTGCACTATTTGCCCTTCCACTAGAGTTTGAAGTTTTACTCAATAGTTAAACAGTAAATAGTTTTGCTTCCAAAAAATGGAAACATTTATATATTTCAGTAATTAGCAATCAGGGAAGACTTTTGTATACAATATTATGAGTGTCATTTCAAATACAGTCTAGTCTTTGAATGAACATTTTGTCTTTCTTCCAGTTGTTGGAACCTGTCTGTCACCAGCTCTTTGAATTCTATCGCAGTGGAGAGGAGCAATTACTTCGATTTACACTGCAGTTTCTTCCAGAACTGATTTGGTGCTACCTTGCAGTCTCAGCCAGCAGAAATGTGCATAGCAGTGGATGCATTGAAGCTCTTCTTCTAGGGGTTTACAATTTGGTTTGTATTTAACATGTTACAACAAAATGTTTCCTGGCAAAAGCAAATATGTAACCTTTTCAGGAAAAGCAAATATATAATAGCAACTACTTTTCATTTTAGTAAAGCTAGTATTTGTTTTTATACATCAAATGACTCAGAGCTCATTCTTCTAAAAATAACTTTATGGAGGTTGAGGGCTAAACGAGCATACATATAATTATGTAAATAAACTTTTTTGGATTGATTGAAGACTGGAAATCAGATCATTTCAATTCTTTTATACATGTATCTGAAAATACCATTGTTGAATTTAAAATTTTTTAAACTTAAAATCCATTGTCTATAAATTGTTTGTGAACTTCACAAAAATTTAGAAGGATTTAGTTTAACATCTACCATTAATAATTCTATAAAATCTGGACTGTCTCTAGGCTCATACCATTGATTTAACATATAGTTTGCATTACTAATAGTGTACATATATTAATTAGTATGATATTCTATATACTTAAGGTTTGTACTTTTTAATATGGAAAAGAAGTTTAAAGGCCTTTTCTTGACATATTTCATAACTGTGTTAATTGATTAAGAAAATGTAACTTTTTATGTGAGGAAAATTAATGATTATTAAGACATTATATCTATATTTCAGCCATCCTTTAAAACTATATGTTACTTATATTTAAAAAATGGAAGGTAAACTCTGGGTATTTATGAATAATCAACAGTGGATTACCATAATTTAAGATTTTAGTAGACTTTAAAATTTTTTTCAGGTCTTTTTTTAGACTAACAACTTAAATTAAGCTTTTACATTTGTGTGTAAAAAATAAATATTTTAAGATTTTTTTTTCACTTTTATAGGAAATAGTTGACAAACAGGGACATAGCAAAGTATTGAGTTTTACGATTCCATCTTTATCCAAACCATCTGTATATCATGAAGTAAGTGACATTGTATCAAAATTAATTTATTGTCTCTAAGATTTGAAGTTGCTATAAGTTCATGTCTGGTTATTGAGGCAAAATTTTTTTTATCAGTTTATTAGTATCTTAAAAAGTATAAAACAGCCCACAAAGTATTTGCTATTCTCAAAGTGAAATAAGAAATCAAAATCATTAAACTTTAAACCAAAATCTAATTGTAAGAGATCTATTGAAAGTATTCATTTTGAAGTATTTTTCTCTCTTTCTGATGAATAAAACTAGTCCATTTTTTGGTAGCATTTATGTATTTTCATGGTAGAATTTTTGAAGTTAAGCTATTTTATATTTGTGGTTAATATATTATTATATCTTTGAGCAGAAAATTTAGTAGGTAGTATGAATATTTTTAAGATATATGATGTTCATGGCAATCATTCTTAGTGGCGAATGTATTCTAAATATCACATTTCAACAGAATGTTTTTTTTCCTTCTTTATTCAAATGTCTTTTCTTTAGCCTTCCAGCATTGGGTCCATGGCTCTGACTGAGAGTGCACTATCCCAGCATGGTTTGTCAAAAGTAGTGTACAGTGGACCACACCCCCAAAGGGAGATGCTGACAGCACAGAATAGGTATACTGTGGAGACATAATTTACTATCTTACCACACTGATTTAAAAAAAAAAATTATTTCAGTAGATTTATAAGTAATGTTTAATAAGTTGTGTGTAACAAGTTTTAAAAATATTGAGTCATTTATAGAAGAGAAAAACAGATCTTCCCAATTTGTCACATACTTTAGATGTCATCTGGAACACTGAATTTTTAAGATAATTTTCATATGAATTGGAAAGTCTTTTTCCTTTTAGCTTTGTATTGTTATTGTTGTGAATATTTTGTATAGGTCTGTTCTATAACATAATATTTCTTTCCAATGCCTGCTTAACTTAATTATTGTTGACTTCTTAAAATTCTAAAGATTTGTAAATATTCTTTTGGTTTATCTTTAGGTTTGAAGTGTTGACATTCCTTTTGTTGTGCTATAATGCTACCTTAACCTATATGCCCAGTGTTTCTCTTCAATCACTGTGTCAAATTTGTTCAAGGTAAATTAAAATTTAAATGTTTTTAATTTTGAACTATATGCATCTAGGATTGCTAGTTTGTTACATATCTAAGTTATTTTTGTTTAGTTTAATGATTTGTTTGCATTAAATAAGTCAATATGAAGCTGAGCCTAGTCAATACATAGAAAGCTCCCCATAAATGACAGTTACAAAAAAAAACAATGAAGAGGGTCAAGCTGAATAGCATTTCAGTATAATATTGAAGTAGACAGGGATAATACTATATAATTAAAAGGATGGAACTGTTGACGACCTTTCAGTTTTTAGTATGAGGTTAGTTGCTGTATTGTTTGCTTTTTAAAAAATTATTATTCATTTTTATTGTGTTCTAATTTGGCACTAAGAAATAGAGATACTGGTTTTTAAACTTGTTTTAAAAAAAATTGAGCCAAGAGGTTGGTTAAATAATGATAGTCCTAAGGTATACTATACAAACATGTAAAATTTTTTATTTAAAAGAGTAATTAATGATAGAATATATGTGGTATGATTCCAGCATTGACTGAATATGACCAGAATATTTATGTCTAATTAATAGGATTATGGTTTATTTAAATTTTTTTCTGTGTGACTTTCTCTCCTGTAAATTTGCTATGATGATCATGTTACCTTTTTAAAAAATAAAAACAAAAGAAAACAAAAAAAGACATAGAAAAAGCCTTTGATAAGTTAGGTAAATAAGGGAAAATATAGAATTAAGGAACTTATAGAATAATTTAGAAAATGTAACTTCGAAAAGTGAGTAAGAGGGAGGGTGTGTAGAGCAATATTTAGAAACCAAATCAAAACAAAACAAAAAAGCAGAAATTGATACTTAATAGCATAGAAAATGATGCAGGACCAAAGGGAGAAGGGGGATCATGAGGCAAAGCGCTTGTTAGAGAAGATAGAGAGTGGAGATTCTTGCAGATGATTCCTGAATTAGAGCATAATTACATTTCTTACACGTTGAAAGATGATAGCAATGTGTTGTCTCTCCTACTACCGAATCTTTCTAATATGTCCATTTTAAGTTTCTTAAAATCTGAGGTGCCCAGACTTTTTAATTTCATAAGATCTGTAAAATTTTTTAAAAGCTAGACTGAGTGGGGCATCTATACAGTGATGCCAACTTTCTATTTTTCCAAGTCATTATCTTGTAAATATATATCATTAACATTATTTTTTAAAAAGGAGACTATTTTAACATCAAAAAAGAGAGGACTGGAAGAGAAAGACAATAATTTATAAATTAAAAATGGAATGTTTAGCTTTCTTTGTTTTTCATTTCACTATGGTCCAGTGAAAACTTTGTTATGGACTAAAATGAGAATAAGGACTAACATTTCAGAAACTTAGGTTTAAAGAGGAACTTGATGCAGTAACTATCATCTGTTGAACCTAAAACGCACTACAAAAGCCCAGGCCCTACTCTGAAGCAGTCTTAGACGGAGAACCCAGAAATGCATATCTATATATATATAGTTCTAATTCATTTAGATATTCTAATACAACCTCCTAAATAAGAGCCACTTTTGATGTTTTCCTGAAACTGCTGATGGAAAACTTAGGAAAAAACATGTGTCACTGGCTTCTGCCCTGTGTAATTCCAATATGCTGACTGCCCTCTAATATAATTACTTTTACTTTCTGGGTAGAAAATTGCTAATATACCAATTTTACCTAACCAGAGAACTGGATAATCCTTTAAAAACACAAGTAAAAGCTCGAGCTAGTTTTAAAAACAAAGAGAAACATACATTATTTAAAAACTAGCTGTAGGTATTTTGGCCAAGGAAGATTTTAGTAGAAACATATTAGATTAATTTGCTACCACAAGAAAAACTGATTCTTTATAAATGTTCACCATCTCTAAGAAAACAAGGGAGTAAAGAAATCTAATAATTCAAAAGACTTAAGCTTTAAGTAATGCTAACCCTTAAGCCACAGAACATAATATAAGACGAACTCCATCAAATTTGTCATTCCCATCTTTTTTAGTTTGTTTTTTTTTTAGATTCCTTATTATGATATTCTCAATAATTTAAAATCTAGTTACTCATTTCTCTTAACTTGTTTATCAAATAGTCTAATTAAGATTTTCTGTACCTTTTAAAGATGAATAGAAAAGAATTAGAAAGCACTTGTATCTAATCAAGCAAAGCCTTGTTCATATCTATGGAAAGAAAATGGTTATAGAACTGAACTGTGGTGATAAGTCTGTTATAAATGGTTCTGATAGTTAAGGTATATGACTTCCTGATGACCTTAGTCCTAGTGCAGGATTTTCTGAAGAATAAAGTAATCTCACTGTGTTATGACTAATTCCATCCTTTCAGCCATGTAGCATTAGTTGTTAGATTGCAGCTCAACTTGGTTGTTGGTATTATGCCAAAATGGTTGCCTGGGTCATCTAGAAGGAAGGGCATGTAAATATAACCAGAAAAAAATTATGGAATATCTGAGCTAGATCCAGTGACAAATGTGTCTCATTCTTTTTTAAATCTTAAGATTATAATGAATTGTGGAAGTTATGAAAACAATTTTTGACACTTCCTACTCTCTACCCCTACATACAAATCCATTCTACTGAGCAAAAATCTGTTCAGTTACCATGAGCTTCGCTTTCCTGATTCAGACTGAGCACCAACTTGATAGCCTGTGTTTTACTCCTACAGAGTGTACGTGGCCCACTTGGAGAGGAGATCTGAAAGGAGGCGAGAGCTAGACTGAATGAGTTTTAGTCAAGAAGTTTTTCTGCTAGAACTAAATATTCTATATGGCCTTCCTAAAATGAATATACCCACCAATACTACGAATAAGTTTTGCTAGTATATATCAAATCCCTTTAAATGTAGAAAATATTTTAATGTGGAATATATTAAAGATGAAGCTGTACTAAACTAGTATGTTAAATTATCTCCCAGTGTGTAAGAGACTCCCAGTTTGTTCACCTGGTGAGTCACTCAGCTGACTGACTTGGCCATGTACTGCTATGGATTCTTGGTCAGGGTATTTCTTCCTGTGTATCGATAATGAAATCTTACCTCTCTCCTAATTCTTAAATCAGTCGTCCTGGCTACCTAAACAGATTTCTTGTTTTGTTGTTGTTGTTCTTTAAGGCCACCTTTGTGCAAATAAACCATTCTATGGATTAATTCTCATGGTTGATATCACGTATATTACTTAACACAGTGTATGCCACTTTATTATCATTCAATAAATAACAGCTATTATGAATTGTACTCCAGTGATGAACCCATGTTAACTATGAATGTATAGCATCTCTTTCTTTTTTCTTACCTGTATGCTGTTGCCAACAGTTGTAGAAACATATAATAGGTTATTCTTTGTTGAAGGAGCCTATAGTTGACTTTTCATCGCTTGTTATTTTATTTGCAAACTTCTTTTGACTATCTAAATCTTCTTTCTCCTTCATAATCCAATAAATAATCTTTTCTCCAACAACTCGAGCACTGTATTTGCATGAAGAAAGAGAGAGAAAACACAGCCTTTACTAGGCTCCCAATTTCAAAGACCAGAATCATGAGAATAGAAAAGTGTTCATTACTGTATAGGCAATTTTTCCATTTTCTCTTTTCTCCTTTTTCTCTTTTGCTTCCCCTTTTTATGGTCTCCTGGCCTCCTCACTGCTTAAAAAACAGAGCAGAAAAAAGCCTTGAAATTGGTTAGTTTTGTTTCATCATCTGTATCTTTTATCTAGATTGATAAAAAGTAGAACTGGGCTAAATTTTAAATATTTCTCAAATTAAAAATTAGAAAAACAATTGTTTCCCTTTTTCCGATTAGTTTCTATTCACTGATCTGATGATCTTAAGATACTAGTTAATCTACTTTCTTTTCTACTTTGGCTTCTGGTATATGCATGAATAAATATTCTCTCCAGTGAGTCTCACTGGAATGGGGCCTTCTAATCATTTTGTGGTTTAAATGCAGAGTATATTGACAACAGTCTCAAAAGTTTACTTTCAGTCTAAGAATGAGACATTGTTTCTCAATAGAGAATGAGAATTATGGCAAGAGTTTTCCTCACTTACAAATTGATACTTAGATCCTCTCCCAGAAATGTATTAACAAAATATGCCTTCCAGAGGGATTGTTCTGTTAACATGGTTTATGATTTTGGGAGAGATCTATGTGACCAGAAAGTAAATTTAAAATAGAAATGAGTTATGCTACTCAACTGCTTTTTTGTAAGGTTAGGTCCTTATGTTTTGGATTTGTGAAAGGCAATCAGTTAACTTCAGAGTATTTCTGTGATGAACAGATGAATCAGGCATTCATGTGATAGGTAGTTTTATTGTTTTTTTTTTTGTTCTGTTCTGCATTTTATTTAAATTCAGTGAAGGATCTATGAGAAAAGAATATCCTTGAATAGAGTGATCAAAGAACTGAGGAGTGAATCAGAGAATTCTTAATTATTAAAAGAAAAGAATGGAGAAAAGAAGGTAAAGAGATACCATTATTAGTTAATAATGCAGCTGGATAGGGCTAGATTATTTTGGGTCTCGTCTCAAATATTACCTCCTTGGAGAGGCCTTCCATGACCATCTTTTCTAAGTTAGCAGCTTCGCATCCCAGTTTATTACCTTTTAGCACTTACAACACTGCCATTACCTTGTTTGTTCATCTAGTATAAGTCTATCAACTGCTGGAACTTCATGAGGTGGGAACTTGGATGTTTTGTTTACTGCTGTATCCTCAGAGTTTAGAGAAGTACCTGGCATACAGTAGAAACTATTTGTTGAATGAATGAATGATAGATGATCTCATTCACTTTAGATTTATGATACATTAAATATAATTATGATTAAAGGAAATAATTTGGTTTTTACTTTTAAAATATTTTTCAGTGATAAATGCAAAATTCCTACACTCTATTGCTACGGTTTGGTTAAAGTTTTAGTAGTTACAAAAAACTAACTTCTATGGTCTGAATGTTTGTGTCCCCCTAAAATTCATATGTTGAAATCCTAATGCCCAGTGTGATGATGTTAGGAGGTAGGGCCTTTGCGTGGTGCTTAGGTCCTGAGGGTGGGGCCTTCATGAATGGGATCAGTGTATTCTTAGCCAGGAGGTACCACAGAGCTCTCTTGCCCCTTCTGCCATGTGAATATATAGCAAAAAGTCTTCAGCTCTGAAGAGGGCTCTTGTCTGACCATAATGGCACCCTGATCTTGTGCTTCCAACCTGCAGAACTGTGAGAAATAAGTTTCTGTTGTTTTGAAGCTACCCAATCTGTCGTATTTTGTTACAGCAGCCTGAACAGAATAAGACACTAATCCTTTGCATTTCGGAATAAATACTGGTTTTAGTTTTAGTTCAGCCTCTTATAGAAGACTGCTTATTTCCTTATGGGTAGCTAGTAGAGAAAATGAGAAAATCTGGAATCTTATTTCCCTTGTGAATCCTTCAACTATGTTAGTGTTTGCTAGAATCGTTTCTCTAGTTCTCACCTAAAGTTAATTTAAAAGTTGGATTGGCCATGCTAGAGCTGTGGCAAAATTGTTTTAAAAATTGTATAATAACATCAATAACTTATTTTTTTGACCATATCCTCTTTCCTGAACTCTATACTTTTTCTGATTTCTAGACCTATATATTCAAATCCAGTAACCATCTGTATCGGGGTGGCCCATAGATATCTTATTGGGTTAGAACTCTTTCTGTCGCAACTAACTGATATCTACATAAAACTTGGTTATACAAGAGAGAAAATTTTTTGGCCCTTTGTACCTGGGAAGAGCAGTGATGCAACTGGCTTCAGTTAGATCCAGAAGCTCAAATGTTATCAGGATATTCTCTCCCATCTCTCTCATCTCACTTTCTTCATCTGTTTGCATTGTACTTTTTTTCTGAAGATAGTCTTTTTCCGTGTGGTAAGCACAGTGATTATAGGCAGCTAAAAGCTTATATTATCGACCTTTAGTGAATTCAGAAGAAAGAACATCTCCCCTAGCTTCACTGTGAAAAACAATCCAGCAAAGGCCCTCAGGCTTTTTAAGTATCCAACCTAGAATTTGCACCACTTTAGTTAACAGACCGTTGTCCAGAATTAGTCACATGGTGACACTTAGATGCAAGGAAGGCTAGAAAATATGATCTCTAGCAGGTGGCTATTGTTCCAGCCAAAATTGTTTAGGGGAGATAGAGGGGAACGTACCTTAAATATAGTATTAAAGGAAAAAGGGAAAAAATAAATATTTGGGTAGCAATCTCTTGTCACAGTTAATTTTATTGGCAGCCTTACCATAATCATGTGATTATACTTGATTATATAGGAGGAGACTAATTCCTAAAAAAAAAAGAAGGAAAGGAGTGCTATTAATGGAAGACATTGGAGTTGGTGGGAGAGGACATGGTAGACAGAAGTTGCATCTGTACCCTGTACCCAAAAGTAAACATATCTGAAATTTAGTGTGTTTCAAAACAGTATGTCTTATTTGTTCAAATTCACACAGCTATTCAAACTAATGTAGGAATACTTATGTGCTCCTTTTAGCCCTTTGGTCCCTCCAGCCCCCGCTGATTTTACTTAAATGTGACTCCACTCCCACCCTTCTTCCTTCTCCCCACAATTACTTCTTTAGTTTGGCCCCCTTCATCTCACTCATAGGGTATTTCGACATTCTCCAGTTTCAGTGAACTCTTCCTGTATGACCTGAGTGATATAATCAAAAGACCAATCCGATCATGTCATTCCCTTGCTTAAAAAGACAAAACAAAAACTTTTAGCTGCTTTTCATGGCCTACTTGATAAAGCTTAGCAGACTGAAAGATGCTCCATGACCTGACCCCTAGCTAGCTTCTCTGCTATTTTCTAGTGTCCTCGCATTCTGTCCTACTAAAATTTCCCCAGTCTCTTCGATGTTATGCTATTTCATCCCTTTTTGCTTTTGCCCTTTCCTATATTTTCACTTTTTCTTCAAGGCTCAGTTCAAAGGAATTTCTTTCTGGGAAGTCTTCTCTGACCCTCTACTTCTTCCACTAGAGTTTACCACTTTCCGTTTATTAATTCTATAACTTGTTCATTGCAAATTTTAGTTTACTAGACAGTCTCCGTGATTAAATTGAGTCCCTTTGGAAACTATATCTTTCATCTATATCCCTAGTCACACAATATAAATCTTTACTAAGTATTTATTGAATGAATAAATAAATTGAAAAGTCCTATCTTTTATGTATTAGTTCTCTATCATTTCTATCATAAAGATGTAAGGTGTAAGAAAATTAAATGGTTCTAAATTTGCTTTAGATAAGAAGGGTAAGAGGAGTTTCCATTCTACTTTGTATATAAGTTTTATAATAGCAAACAAAATTTGAGTTGGTTTTATTTCATGTACAGCTAATTTTTCAGTTTCTTTCTTAGTCATCTCAGGCTGCTATAACAAAGTACTGTAGACCATATGGCTCACACGATAGACATTTGTTTCTTATGATTGTGTCTACTGGGAAATCCAAGGTCAAGGTGCCAGCAGGTTCAGCTCCTGGTGAAGGCCATCTTCCTGGCTTGTAGGCTACCGTTGTCTCACTGTGCCTTCACATGGCAGAGATCAACCTCTGGTCTCTATTCCTCTTCCTATAAGAGCACTAATCCCATTGCAGGGGCCACTCTCATGACCTTATCAAAATGTAGTTACTTCCAAGGGCCCCACATCCAAATATTATCATATTGGGGGATTAGGGCTTCAACATGAATTGGAGAGGGGATGAATATCCAGTCCATAAGTATCCCTGTTCCCTTTTATTTTTGGTTCTAAAGAGTTCTAAGATCCTCTCAATATCAAATAAATTTATATTTACTCTTTAAAGTTGCTTTGAATTAATGATATCTTCAGGGGGATATTTTCAAAATGGTCTGTGGTATACTTGGGCATGTCTAAGAAAAAGCTTAGATTCCCTGAGTAGAGGAAATATTAAGTTCTAGATGGTAATTGCATGGTGGGGAGGAGGCAAATAATTACAGTTTGTTGACTGGTATTATATTAAGTAAAGGTGGTATTTTATCAGCCACAACATATTATGAGAAAATAGTTATTTTCTTGTTTTACTAAAAATAGAAACTGTTTATTTTCAAAGCACTGCATGTTGATCATAGAAAATTTAGAAAACACAAATAAATATAAAGAAAAATATAAGTCTAAAATCCTACAGCTCAGAGATAATCTATGACTTTGTGTATGATCTTTTCACAGTGACTCATGCTGTTCACCTGTTTGTTTATTATACAGTGAAATTAGACTGCATGTGTTCTTTTGTACAGTTTTTTCCCCTGTCATTTAAATAGACTTTTGAAACATGTTTACTTGTTTTATAGTATTCTCTGAATGATTTATAGAATTGATCCCCTGTGTTGTACTTTAGGTGGCTTCCTGCACATTATAATAAATATTCCTTAACTTTAGTACTTCTTAAATATCTTCAGTATAATAAATACTTTTTTATATTTCAATTTTTATGGTAGTTTCTTTTTTAAAATTTGGTAAAAATCTATTGATCCATTTTTTAGGATTCTACCTTTGTGTCATCTTTAGGCATTCAAAGAATATATAACAATTTGCTGCTGTTTTATTTTTCATGGTTTTTTAACATGTAACCTTTCAGTCTATCTGAAGTTCATTGAAGTGTACTGCATGATGATTGGGTCTTATTTAAGAGTAGTACCTATTTATGATGAATAGTGCTAAGTTCCATGTAATAGATTTTATGGTGACCAAAATTATTAATAATTGATAAAATTAGTGAATCAACTCTGAAAATCTGGTTCACTTACTATATATTAACATACCTCTCACTTTATACATTTTTTTTTCCAGTTAAACTTGCTAAGGAAAATGTTACAGACAAATGTTCTCTTTGGAAAGATTCTTTGTTTCATAGCTTTTGGTTTGTTATGAGAACATTCCTGGTACTCTGTTGGCTTATGAATGTTAAAAAACAAATTACTTAAATTTTTACCAAACTTAAAAATATATTTATTTTGGTCTTTCTAGAATCTGTGTTTGTGGATATCCCCGACAACATGTAAGAAAATACAAAGGTGTAAGTAGCAGGATACCAATTTCTTCAGGATTCATGGTGCAGATGTTAACAGGGATTTATTTTGCCTTGTAAGTTTATTTCATATACAAAGTAAATCTTTGATCTGTTTAGAACATTATAGTCTGTTATTTTGTTGTTACTGGATTATAATCTCAGTAGATATATAATTAGCATATTTTTGTGAAAGAATATCAATCAAGATCTTGATAACAGTTTTATTATTTCCAACATATCTTTTAATGTTCTAAAGAATTTGTATCCAAGTAAACCATTTCATCATTTTTTTTTCATTTTAAAGACAGAATGAAAATTTTGCAACATCTAAATATATTCAAAGTTTCTTTCTTACTCTTTTTTTTTTTTTGGCTGTAATTTCCAAATAGTTCCCACCCCCCATGAATATCTATTTCCATTTCCAGAAATTTTAAATCTTGAAAAACATCTTAGAGGCTCTTTGATCATAAATAATTTATTTTTAATTTACTATTAATTACTAATATTGATGCTAGTCTTAATGCCTTAGATACTAGTATTTTCCTTTGAACCCTGTTTTTTACTTTGTTATTCTCTTAATATACATATCTTACTGTACTTTGCATTGTATTCAGTTGATACTTTTAATTTTCCTTAGTAGATTATAAACTTCCTCACTGAAGGTAGGATTTGTGATCTTTGGGCCAAATCTGGTCTGCTGCTTGTTTTTTAGAAATATTTATTGAAACATAGTCATTTCCATTTATTTATATATTGTTTATGGATGCTTTTGTGCTATAGTGACAGAGTTGAGTAGCTGCAGTAGAGACTCTGTGGCCTACAAGCCAAAAATATTTATTATCTAGCCCTTCAAGAAAAAGTTTGTTGACTTCTATTTAGACCATTAATATTGTTCCACAGCCTTGGATCCTGTGTTCTATTTTATTTTCTCTTTTTTGCTTTGTGTTTCAGATTGAATTATTTCTGTTGTCATGCCTTCACATTCATTGATTCTTTCCTTCACTAGGTTGAGTCTACTAATGAGCCCACTGAAGAGATTATTCATCTCCATTAGAATGTTCTATTTCTAGCCATTTCATCTGAGTTTCTTATAGTTCCCATCTCTCTGCTGAAATCTCTGTTCATGTTGTCCATGTTTTCCACTAGAACCTTTAATATATTAATTATAGTTATTTATGATTTAATATATTAATTTACTAGATAACTACAACGTTTGAGTCATGTCTGAATTTGGTTCTGTTGTTCTTTGTCTCTTGATAGTGAACTGTTTTCTTCTTGCTGTTTGTGCACCTTGTGACATTTGATTATCATTTTTTTCATGGGTAGGATAGTAGAGACTGAGGTAAATATTATATATGCCTGGAAATGGGCATGGCTCTTTTCTTCCAGGTTGCTAGTGGAGTTATTATAGGCAGGAGTGAGCTGGGGTTGGATTTTGTTGTTGCTATGGTTACCTTCATGTCACCATCTACTTCAAATTCCTCTCATGTTACCTGGTACTTAGAATGGGAGGAGCTGGATTTGCTAGAGTGTTTTTCTCAATATTCTCATTCAATCCTCAGCTTTCAGCTTTCCATGTGGGTGCGTCTGCACCTCAGAGAGGGTCTCTCTCCATGTTCTTGCCCCTCCAGCAGTGGAGCTCTGCTGCTTGTTGCTAGATATGTACTAGCCTGGTTGGGTGGAGGGGGCGTAGTGTTCTCTGTTATCCTGGTCCAGCCTCTAAGCAGGCTCTTTGTCTCTGATCTGGGGGAAAGGGCCCGAGTGGGGGAGGTTGTTCCCCATTACTTGGTGGTCCTGCCCCTCCTCCAGTGATGAGACCTCTAGTGGTCTCAGCATAGGACGATTTCTTTATCCTTCTCCACAGTTAGAGGTTTTTTTTGTCTTTTTCTTTTCCTCTTGGCTACAGTAGGATTTTACATTTGTCGTTAAGGTGAAAGGGTGTTCTGCTCAGTCCCCAAAGGCTTTAAAATTTTGTTCCATGTGAGAAAAGGGTCTGGCTGAATCTTCATGCCTTTCCTGCTCAGGTGGCCACCCTTCTCCTTCAGGCCTGCACTGCCAAGGGCAGCATACTCTGGTCTCCCATCTTGCCCTCAGTTTTTCTTGTGAATGCCTATAAGAGGTTTGTGGAGAAGAGCTTGTGAACTCCCCTTATACCTGCTCCCAGGCAAATATACTTTCGTGCTGACTCATACTTGGCTTTCAGTAATTTGTTAAAAGTTTAGCTGAATTCTCATTATCTGCCTGCATTGTGACCCGTCTCTCCTTAGGTTTTCTTTAGGTTTCAGGAAGAGTTTGGCCATGTCTTTGAAAATTATACACACACAATTTTGTCTCAATATATTTCAAATATTTGCAACATACATCATGTATACTTCTAAGTGACTATCATAATGTAAAGAAAGACGTAACTACTTAGGATATTGCAAGCTGCAGTAGTTGTATATTCTCATTAAATCCGTGAGAGTTAAAGAATAATTTGACCATAAAATGTTCCGAACATTATTCTAAGGTATATAATTTATTATACTCTGATTTGCTTTGAAAGTTTAAAATGCTTTGATTTTGACTAGCTTTTTTGATTTCCACAAATAGAAATATTCTTTAGAGAAGAAATGTACATCTATAAAATTTTCTTTGCTACTAATAGGCTTTCAGATACAATTTGAAAGGAATTTAAAGATTTAAAAATATGTTTTGAAGGTGGGTAGAATGCTAAGCAATGTGCTAACATGACCTATTATTTTCTTCAGTAAAGATAAATAGTTTTTCATTGTATTTTGTTCAATTATATAGTATTTAAAATAATTATACTTTCTTTATTTTATTCATTTAATTTTATAGTTACAATGGAGAATGGGATCTAGCTCAAAAAGCATTGGATGATATTATATACAGAGCCCAGTTAGAATTATATCCAGAGCCATTGCTGGTAGGTGCCTTATTTATGTAAATTTTTTTATTTAAAATTTCTCAATTTAGAAGTATAAGTTGTGAAATAGCCATTTATAGTGCATTAATGTATCATGAATACTCAGTGATTGTTGCTTCTATTATTCTAGGAAACTTTAATACTTGAAAAGATAAATATAATATATTTGAAAATTTTGTTAGGCTAACTTCTTACAGACCTGATAGTTTTTTTTTAACTTGTAGTAATGTTCTCCTGAACTTGCTAGAGCTACATTTATTAATTAGCACTAAGCATTTGGAAATATAATTCAATATTTTCAAATTCTTAATTTCATCACTTACATACTATTTTTAACTATAAGTTTCCTTCTTAGCTCTTACTCCATATTTTGAAGGATTTATATATCATCTTATAAAATACCTTGGAAAAAGTATTCTTTTTTAAAAAACCTGTTGAAATTTAATATCTTGTTTTATCTAAAAGTATAATAATACATTCATTAATACCAATCTTAAACTGTATTTCCTTCTTAGGTTGCTAATGCAATAAAGGCTTCATTGCCTCATGGCGCCATGAAATCTAGTAAGGAAGGTACAAGGTGTATTCAAGTTGAAATCACACCAACTTCCTCTAGAATATCAAGAAATGCAGTAACCAGCATGTCAATTAGAGGTCATAGATGGAAAAGACATGGTAAGAAATAAAAAATTCTGCACATTAGAGAATGTTGATTCTATCACATTTTTCACTGGACTTACAATGCTATAACTTCTTGCTTTAATAAATAGTATCATAGTGGCATGAAAGAAAGAGCTATTGAATCATCTTTAACTTCTAATTTGTTATCCATGAGTGACAGGCAATAAGGAAAATAGAGCCCCATATGTTACATATATGCATGAAATTTATTTAAACATTATACTGGCTTTTTAATTATATTTAAATAGAGTAGGAGAGTAGGAAAATGCATCTTGAATTATTCATACATTTTGGGTTTCCATGCACAACTATTTGCAAATATTCCTTAATGTTTCTAATTTCTCAACTAGCTTTTTAGCAGATAAAATTTCATGTTGAAATAAGACAACTACTAGGGACTTTAACAATTTTCTTCTGGATTTCCTATAAAGAATGCCATAGTTTGATGCAACTCTAGGCATTTGTGTTTTCTGGAAGTTAATTTCCTTCCAAGATTGTTAGTTTGTTTTAATATTTCTTCTTGACTGCTTCATTTTATTATTCAAAAATTCTTCTGAAAGTTAATTTTATTCACCATGGCCTCTCAATGCTTTCTTATTTTTCCTCCTTCTCTTATAATTATTTCTTATTTAATTTCTTATTTTTTATAACTCCCTTGCTGCCTAGAAGTTATTGTAGTGGCAAGAATCAGTGTAAGAGGACTACTATCACCTTTCTCAGAAGCTAAGCCTCTTTTTTGCCCTAAACAAACATACGTATTAGGGGTAAAGCAAAATCCATTCTCTGTTTTCTTCTTCCTATAAACTGTGATGAAAATGGTAGTTCTGTTGATATATTTGGTTCCTTTTGTCCCCATGGTCTCTACAGAGGAATGCAAAAGTGAGAATGAGATTATACATGGTGAAAGAGAAAGTTGATGATGAGAACAGTAGCCATTGTTCTTTCTCAGGGAATCTAGGAGATATTATGTCAAACAAAAGAATGATGATGGAATTTTCCAGCTTAATCAATGATCATTTTGAGTCTTTTTCTTTTTTAAAGTCGTATGACAATTCTTGAAAGTTCTTTATGAAAACATAAAAGAGTGGTAATGTTTGTCATTAGCAAGGCAAATTATGCTATTTAAAACATACAGTCAAATTCTTCAGTTTCTTTAATGAAAGTTATGCTACTGAATGGGACTGGGTTACAGGTAGAGAATCATTTCATTAGCTATTGTGGTACCCTAGAGATCATCTTGTCAGTCTTGGCATTAACAGGTGAAAATAGGCACAGAGGCTATGAACCAGACCATATGGGTCATTGTGGCCATGATAGCTCCCAAACTACTGCTACAGGAAATGCAAAAATGAATTTTAATTTCGTTTCCACTTTTCTTTCTTGATATTTAGGTGGACATATTGGGAATTAGGAGGGAAAATATAGGTCCTGCAGTTAAAAATGTGAAATATTGAAGTTCAGTTGTATTTGTGCATGTGTGTGTGAGAAACAGGTGTGTGTGTGTGGCCATGCATGCATTTAACAGAATAAGATGTGTACCCTGCAATTAAATAGAAGGTATTTTCCAGAAGTAAAGGAATTATTATCAAAAGATAAGGGACTACCTGAGATATACTGTATCTATTAGATACTTACATATTTTCCAGATTACATTTGGCCACCATTCGAGGAGTTGACACTGTGTCTTAGGTCTACAGCATCGTTAAAGTACCTTTCCTTATCATTTATCCCCCTACACTTAATTCAGTATTCACAACTCTAACACTTGGGCAACTCCTGAATATAACAAAAAAAGTCACAAATGAGGATTTAGAAGAGAATGAGCTATAGCAAGCAAGTCAAGTGCATGGGGCAGATACACAATATAGCTTAGTCTTGTTTACCACTTTTCTGTAATGCAAATTCCCAATGGACCCCAAAACATTCCTAGTTAAGTTCTTCCTTTACCTCTACATGTAGGTGGTATTGTCCCTTAGAAGGGTCGTCTTGGCTCTCCTTCCTAGAGCAGTATTTTTTATTGTTACCCTGTTCTGAATTAAACTTCTCTGTTTTCCATCTTTGTGGTTCTCATTCCTCCATTCTGGGCCCTCTTGCTGACACTAGCTTCTCATAGGGAAGATAGGTGTCTTTGCTATAGTTCTTACATATATAAATAATTCTTGTTATAAATTGAGTTCTTAATTAATCTATAAATTGTATTTATTATATTCATATATAAATTACATATATGAATTACAACAAATTTAATTTATTTATATATTAAATTTTGCAGAAACAGTGCTAGAGGTTTGTAGATTCCCATGATGTTTCTGGAGCAGAGTGCTGTAGACTGTAGGTTTAGTTTATGACTGTGTGAAAACACATTTAGAATTTTTTTGTTTGTTCCATCATTCATTCCCCATTACACCTATATCCCTACCACTTCCTTAACCAAACCAGCCTTCCTGGGAGCAGGGATTTCTTCCTAGACCCTAAACTGTATCACAGAGTAGGAATAAGGAATATGCAACTTTAATAAGCCAGTGATGATGAGGTTTGGGGAAGGAGAGGAGACAAGAAACATGACCTTTAAGGAATATTCTTTTTATTTTTCTCTTGCTTCTTTCTTTGTAACTGCCAGTGCTGAGAAAGAAGAAAGGAATTGGGCTCTTTTTGTTGTTGTTGTTGTTGTTACTTTTTTTCCTAGTTTTTCTTTTATTTATGTCTTTTTTTCTTAAAAAGGAGATATAATTGACATGTAAAATTATATTAGTTCTAGGTATACAACATAATGATTCAATATATGTGTATATTGTGAAATGATCACAGTAAGTCTAGATAACATCCATTGTTACACATAGTTACAAATTTTCTTTTCTTGTAATGAGAACTTTAAGATTTACATTCTTAGCAACTTTCAAATATAAAATAGTTTTAAAAACACACAAAAATAGTTTTATTAACTGTAGTCACCATACTGTACATTTATATTACATTGCTAGCACTTACCTATTTTATAAGTGGAAGTTTGTACCTGTTGACCATTTTCACCCATCTCCTCCTCCAGCCCTGCCCTCTCCCCCACACGGCAACCACCATTCTGTTCTTTATATCTGAGATTTTGGTTGGTTGGTTGTTTAGATTCCACATATAAGTGAGAACTTACAGTATTTGTCTTTCATTATCTGACATTTCACTTAGCATAATTCCTTCAAGATCTATCCATGTTGTCACAAATGATAGGAATTATACTTCTTTTTTATGGTGGAATAATATTTCATTATACATACACTACATTTTCTTTAACCATTCATCCATTGATGGACATTTAGGTTGCTTCCATATTTGTTGCCTCGCTCCTTTTTTCTTTTTCCAGCCTATTTAGGGAGAAGAGGGAGAGGAGTAAAATGTTTTCCCATGGAAGTAGCCAAACAGAACTTTCTATTCTTACTTTTTTTCTTTTCATATCCCTTTATCATTAAGGAATATAGATATTTAAGCTATGTGAACATATTGATGTGTTTGCATATCTGAGTGACCAAAAATTATACATGCAAATAAATACATTAAATTGGAGCAATAAATCACATTTATTCTTTTCTCTTATTTGTAATAGGAAAATCTCTTTATCTTTACAGCCAACACTATTTTAAAAATTAATCTGAGATAGTTTTAATTACTTACATTAAAATTTTTTTTGAGCTCTATGGAATGTATTTCAGAATTCTCTGAGGCTTCACAGATCTGCCATCCTTTTTTAAAGTTAAGAACACAGCTTATATTCTAATGGAAAGTATTCTTTTGGAAGATAAAAAAATTACTTTAGTTTTAACATTTCTACATGTCAGAACATATATTCCTTGTTGTGGTCTTATTATTGAATAAAAGCCCAAATTTCCAGAATTGTATTTTGACCAATTCTATTATTTTCTTGGCCCTAATTTAATAGACTTCATTTTTTTTTAGAGAAGTTTTCAGTTCATAACAAAACTGAGTGGAAAATAGAGAGAGTTCCCATATATCCTGTGGATGCTCTCCTACCCCAGCTCCACTCCCCCCACTCGCAGCATTGCACACTGGAGAGATATATTTATAAGACCCTGTAATTTTGATTTTGACCTGACAGTGCATTCTCATATTGGCTAACTAGGATGATTATCAAAGAAAGGCTGGTTTCAACTGACATATTATTTTGGAGAGACATGTTTGACAACTAGTATATTTGCCTGATTTCCCCCACTTTTCACTTAACTTATTGACTTTATAATTCTATGTTAATATATATGTTTGGAGAGTAAAATTACAATATAGATTTACTGCTTTTAACTTTTAAGAGTCATAATTTCAGAATTAATAGCTTTTTTATATATTATTAATTTGTTTAAGCATATTGTTTCACTTAGTGTGTAATTTTTAAACCTAGATTTTCAAGCAATGTACAAATTGAAGTCTATTTAGAACTCATAATTTGAAAGTAAAATAGAACTAGAGAAGGATAATAATTGAATAAACATCAAAAATTTAAATAAGATAGAAGAATGAGTAGATTATGACCATAACAAGAATTAAAATGGAAATTCCAATAAGAAAAATAAGAAAAAACAGTGGAATCTTTTTTAAAAAATTAGTTTAAATGCAGTTTTATTTTTTTAAATGTTTCCTTAAAAAAGAAATATCTAAAAGGAAAATAAAGTATTTTTTACAATTATGCTTCAGTTCTCTAGTCATTCTTAAGTGTTGTTTCTAAAGCTACTTTCATTACCTACCCTATAAGCTATAAGAGCCCTTTTTCTTAGAAAATTCCTGTATGATTCTTACCACTTCGATTCTTTCATATATCTGTATTTATTTTTCATTTCCTCTCTTCTTCCAGAGCAAATTTAATTACTACTTTTTTATCTGTTTCCCTACCCCTACTAGCACCATGGCTCACTCTTCTACTTTTAAAAAATTATATGTACTTGGAATAATGTAACTTTCCTCCTTCCTTTTAAAAGTTGTTGAAATACCACTCCTTCATCTATAAAAATCCCCTAAATTTTAAGTTATGGTTTCAAATAAAGTGTGCTTATAATTTTTACCAGCTACTTATCTAATAAAAAGGCATATTTAGTAAAATTCCAATTCTCAATTACTGCCCACCATTATTTCCACTGTGCATTTGTGAGATAATAAGTAAGTGAAAAGCATTTGGTATGCTTTAAAGCACTACATAAAGTCTGACTATTAATGAAAAACTATTTAATTTGTTTTATTAGCTACAAATTATGTTTTTGTTAAGTTTTTATTAGCTAGCTGTTATTCAAATGGTCCTGTGATTGATTAGCCCTTTTGTAAAACATTAAGTCTTTCAAATTTATATTTCAGGTTTTCTCAATTTAAAATAAACATGTTTAGTTTGAGTGTAGTATCAAACACAAAAGAGTACATATGTTAAAAATAGTAACAATCAGTTTAATGATTTTTTGTTTTTGGTAATTTTAGTAGCCCTGCAGTACTATACTCTGTTATCAGACAGACATATCACCATTACAGTCAGGATTCTTTAGAATGTTGTTTTAATACTCATTTTCTCACTTAATCTCAAATTAACATGAAAATAGAGTAGACTGAATTTGTATTTCTCTTTTATGCATGGCTACAACTGTTTGCTATAGGTAGGTACTACTAATAAAAGCAATATTTTTAAACTAGATCCTTTCCATTTTGCTCTACTTTTGGTTCTGGCTAATGTTAAACGGTATATTTTTATAACATTGCATTTGATTATTTTAACTTAGGGGATCCACGAATACAAAGTTTTAAGTGGTGAAAAATAATTGAAAATAAGAACTATATATATTTTTAAGTCTTACAACTTAGTAATGCAAAATAAATACTGAGAATTTTAGAGTATTTAATTAATTATATGGCATGTTTAAGTGGAAAATCAAACAAAATACAGTTTACATAGATTGACTATAAAGAAAGTGAAAGTGGTGTTGTTGCAGTTTTACTGCATTTTTCAATATTACATTTCTATTTAAAGGATGCCAGGAAATTTAAATAAATTGAAATGGTTATAACAAAATTCAGAGACCTGTGATTATGTTTTTAAAAAAGGACAAAAAATTATTTGTTTTAATTTGCTCAGTGGTTTAGTACCAACTTATTACATGAGAAAAGAAAAGGGACAATAAAAGATGCAATTCATGTTGGAAAATAATTTTTTAAGAACTGGTTGTTGATTTAGAAAATGTTAAATTTCTATTGTATAATAACACATTGATGAAACAGGACATTACTAACTTTCTAACTATAGAAGAAACTTGAATAATTATAAGGAATGTATTTTACTTAAATATTTAAAAAATTATTTATAAATATTTTAAAACATAAAGTAGTCTTTCTAGATACTGCCATGTCTCTCTAGATACCCATAAGTCTTGAAATTGTACATTTATTTTGTGAATCTCAGTTTATGACTTTATGAGAAAAGCATTTAGTTGAAACAAAGTTGCTAATAGTTTTAAACGCATTTTGAAAAATGTAGAAATGATCATTTTAAACTCCAAAAGTAGCAAACTCTAAAGAATTGGCTATTGGAATTTTACATCTGCAATTAGAAATGTATGATACTTACGTTTTTATTTTAAAAGTTGTCTATACTTATTAAGGAAATTTAGGGAAAAAACTAGCAGTTATGTAAAAAGATTTAAATGTTTTTAGTATCATTTTGTGAAGCATTATTATTTTCAGATTCTAAGATGCTATTTGAGGAACAAATTTTCCTTTCCCTATATAGTTGATAAAACATTTTGACCTAAAAGCATTTCCTTCTGGCTAAAGTTAGCATCGCATGAATTTTAACTGGCATTCATTATACTCTTGGACAAAAAAAATAAAATATTAGGAAATATTAGATGACTCAGAGAAAAAAGGACATATTAATCAAAGAGCTAAAATATCATGTTGGTTCAATTGAACATATGAACATTAGTTTTAAAGAGGAAAGAGTAGTCTCAGAATCTTGGTTTAACCAGCTTTAGAAGAAAACAAAAAAGTCTTAGTCTGTTTCTAGGTAAAATAAACTAAAATAATTATCTATACAGAGAAGTAAGATATTTCAAAATTATTGGTCTTATGAAGCAAGAACACTTGTTTATAAATCATTATGTTCTACATTTTTTACTATATAGGCCCTGTATAATTCTTGCTGTAGTTACTAAAGTTATTATTTATTGTAACTTAGTATTGAGCACTACCGTCTGCTCTCCCAATCCTTTTTTTAGGAACATTTGTTGCCCACTGCTTTTATAGATAGTTTTGTAATAAATGCTGCCACCTGTTTTTGATCTGTCTGGTCATGAGGATCTTTAATCATAATAAAAGATTCACTTGGTCCAGTAGCATTCATATGTTGCAATTCTCAAAGGGATTTTTTTTCAACTTGAGACATAATAAAGATGACAAAAGATATTATTGAGAGTGACTGAATCCACCTCAATAAGGAGAATTGTTCTTTATGTAAGGAAACTGGTAATAGCTCTTAACCAGTGTGTCTATAAATGAATCATTCTGGTCCTGGCTGCATTTTTCTATGCCCCAGTTATTTTTTCTTATCTGGAAAGTCTACCTCTGGCCTCTGGAGCCGGATTTCTTAGTCTTTGTTTATGTCCTTGCTCAGAGTGTAGCTCTTTAAATGCCAGGACTTTAATTCTGTGTTTCTATAGCAGTTTCCCCTTTCCTCTAATCTGCCTTGCAAATTACTGGCCCAGGCTGTGAATTGTTACAGTGTTACTCTCTAAATTCTTCATGCCCAATATTTTTTGTTATACAAAATATCACTTCTACTGATAAGAAATGCCAAGAAAGTATGCAACTACTTTATCTATGTACCTGTCAATGACTGCCCATTACAATCGGAACGAAACCTAAGCTCTGCTATGGTATAGGTGGCCCTAGTGATGTGACCTCTTGCACACTGCGTTATCCTCATTTGAAGACCACTTTCACCCTTCCTTCTACCCCTTCAACATACTAAGCCATGTCTGCCTTTTGGACTTTTTACTAACAATTTGAGGTATTTGAGCTGAGATTTCAGTGATGAAAAAGTGCCAGCTTGAGCTCTTCCTCCACGTCATTTTGTGGCAGTGCTTTTTCATCATTCAGATCTCAGCTCAAATATGTCTTCCTCAGAGAGGTCTCCCCAGACACCCATCTAAAGTAGACTTTCCCCCTACCATCTGCTTACACTCCCCCATTATTATTTTCTTCATTGCATTTTCCACTATCTAAAATTCTCGTTTACTTAATTCCCATATTATAGTGTAAATTCTGTAAGGGCAGGGTCTTTGTCTGTCTGATTGACTGTTGAGCCTAAAACTCCAGAGCCTAAAATGATGTCTGGCACAAAGTAGGTGCTCAACAAATAGTAGCTGAATGTATGAACGAGTGAATGAATGAGAAAGAAATATATAGACTGAGCAATTTGTTCCTTCTTTTCTTGTTATAGTGAAAAATAGTGTAACAACATGATAGTAAACTGGGTAGAAGATTATTAATAATCCCAGTACTTAAAGAGTTATGATTTTTACAAATTTTTTATATATGTATATTTTTATAGTTGTATTCTATTTAAGTTGAATTTTTTAAAATTAATTTTTTTGGTATTTTGCTTTTGTTCATTTAACATTGTTGAACATTTTCCTAAATTCTCCTAGTAAGTCTAAATATTTTAATGGCTACATAATACCACATTAAATTGCTATTCCATCATTTACTTAACCATTACCTTAATATATTAAAAAATTTGTTTCTAACTTTTTGCTATTATAGATAACACTGCAATGAATAGCTTAATGAATATAGATAGCATTTTTCTTCCATTGAATAGAATAAATTATAAACATAAGCTGACTGGATTAAAGGCTATAAAGTTGTTCAAGTATTTTTTGACATTTTATATATTTATATCTTATAACTTATAAAGAAATATATATGACTTTCTTTGAGGTTTATTCTAAAATACTTTTAATAATTAATGTAAAAGTTGTACAATGTAGACATTTAAGATAGATTAATTTTTTAAAAGCTTCAGCTCATTTTATTGTTTTTACAAATAAATTTATAAGTGCCTTGGGGTCATAACCACCCTCCTTTAGACTCATATAGCAGTCTGAGTACAAAGCTATGTAAATTCTGTGAATAAATAAATTGTTTCTTAATTTAAATTGTCACTTTTAGTAAATAAGGCAGCTTTGAAATATAAAAGCTAAAGTTAAGATAGTTTTATGAGTGACATTGATAAAGTAGATATTTGGGATTATAAAATTACATATGAAAGAAAGCACAGCTTTTTATTATCAGTTTTAATGATATTTACAATTTGTTTTACCTTTTCTTTTTTTCCCTCAAAGCCAGAGAAATTTTGTAGGGAGAAATGACTTGAGTGCCTTTGAGAACAAATTTGGAAATGTCTATTAAAAATATTTTTTAACTCTCCTCATTTCTGTATATGGAGAGAAGGTTACCTATTTATAGAGGTTATACAAATAAAATATTTTCTAAGAAGTTTCTGTTTGGATCTTTTTTGAACTTTTCGAATTATTTGAAGTCAAATGTAAGTATTATTTTTATAGGTATAGAACAATCATGAAACTTTTTGCATAGATTTTTAAGTTCTGAGCTTTTAAACAGATTCTGTTTTCTTATGCATTTATATTTCCTTAAAACATCTCTATAATTTAACTTCCTCTTCTTAGCCCTGTGTAGCATAATAAAAGAACTATAGATCTAAAATAATCTTTTTGATGTTACTAAGCATTTTACTAAACTTTTAGTAAAAGTTTAGGGATAACTAATTCACTTTTCCAAAACAAAGCAGCCTTTGCTTTTCTCTGCCATATAAAAATTTTAATTAGCATAAGCTGTATATTATTTACAAATTCAAGTAACACATTTTTAGCCTGCCTTTCTCATGTCTTCTATATTTTTTTCACCTTCATTTATTCTAATAATAACTTCACCTCATAACAGGAAATTTGTTCAGTCCTTCAAACAAGTATTTATTGGGCACCTACTGTATGCAAACTGCTTTCCCAGGTACTAGGTATATACCAGTGACCAGACAAAAAACCCTTCCCTGATGGTACTTACATCTAGTATACAAGATAAATAAATAAATGTAAGTGCGTGTTTACAAGATAATTAATTGTGAGTGTTGTAGAGAGTGATTAAGTGCTAAGAAGAAGAAGCAAAGTAGGGAAGAAGGTATATGAAATATGGGAGATATTGATCAGGGAGGGCTTCACTGAGAAGAAAATTTTTGAGAAAAAACCTTAAAGAAGAGAAGAGGTGAGCCATATAGCTATATGGGAAAGGGCACTCCAGACCTAGAGAACAGTAAGACCAGTAAGAAGATGTATGTAGGGGGGTTGGGTCACAGAGTTGTATAGGAGAAGTTGGAGAAATAATGGAGAGCAAGATCATGTAACAAATATTTGTTAGATTTATAGAATTATCTTTCTTTACTCTGTAATTTTCCTGAGAATTATATTTTTGTTCTTTTGAACTCTGTACAGAATTTCATGCTTTTTAAAAATGAATTTCCTTTAATGAGAATTTAAAAATGTTGCCATTTACTATTTTTGAGTAACATGCATATATTAATTAGTCAGAGATTTGTACTTTTGGAAAAACACATGATTTTATTTTTCTTTTAAATTTCATGTTTAAAAATGATTAGTATTATTGCTTATTGAGCCATAGATCTTCACCACTATCCCAGTAAATGTGATTTACAGTCTAATTGCTTAGTGCTGCTTTGTATTATTATTCTTGATATTTTCTAGTTTTTCTTTCAGAATTCTAAATTTTCATCACTGTAGCACCATTTTAAATTAATAATTTTCATTGGCATCTTTCAAAAAATAAATGCAATGAAAAAAAAGAGAGTTATGACTTACTTAGGTTTTCTTAGAGACTTTTATTTACTCTTGCTCTCTATTCAGCCAAAGTAAATTATTCGCTTTCTATGAAATGACCAGGAATCTAAGTGAATACGTTAAACCTAATCAAAGGATGTCAGAGGACTTTTAACTCATAATGACTTTAATAAATTGAGGAATTAGAATTTATAGCATGTTAGAATGAACATTTGAAGTCAAAAGATTGTGCTGTTTAGCTCCCCACTGAATAGTGTGTAACTCTTTCTGAACCTCAGTTTCCTTGCCTGTAAATGGAAGTCAAATTGCTTATTTCAGAAGCTCACTAACACATTGTTTTGAGAATATGATTGAGTAGTATATGTGAGCACTCTTTAAAAAAACTACCTAGTGCCATTCACTGTAAGTAATAGTATTTTCTATTCTGTGAGGCCACCTATGTTTACCTTTTAAATTTTTGTTAAGTCCTAATATTCATTGACTTTGTTGTATCTGGATAATTTCTACAGTTTATAATTTTTTTGGACTGATGGTCCCTTTAATATATTTGGGAAAATGATTCTGCAATATAAATGGACAGCTATTGATTGTCACCCAACAGTGCCATGATGATTTTACTTTCAGTTGCAGTGGCCTCTAGCGTTTCCTCATTAAGATTTTACTTGCTTTCACTTTGAAGACAGCTGTTAGCAGTGGGGGATAGGCTTGCTTGCTAGCCTCATTAAACTTCTGTTAGAGGGACATGCAGAAGTTGCAGTGTGATACTACCTTACCAACATGCTTTGGTCTGTCTCGGAAATAAAAATTTCATTCAGAGAGCCTTCAGTCAAATTTTTCTGAAGCACTAAGTAAATGGAAAATTATTATACCAAAACAGTGGCCCACCACCCCAGGGCAACATGATGATTTGAGGACCTCTGAAGTGCATATTGCTGCTGGATATGGGGTAATCAGGGCATCCATAAAAACTTATAAGTTTTGAAAATTTGAAAGAATCAGAATTGAGCAATAGTTCCCAAAATTCACTGCATATTATTTACCTGGGAGCTTTTAAAAATCCCTGTGCCAAGGTCATACCTCATTGTAATTAAATCAGAACATCTAAGGTCTAGGATGAGAGCCAGGCATCAGTAGTTCTTAAAGATGCCCAGATGATTACAATGTGCCACAAAGTTTGGGACCCACAAGAACATGCAGCTCTGGCCTCCATTCTTTCACTACCTGTTACTGTTTCATGTACTTTAGCACCATTAATGAGAGCTTGATAATCCTATCATGAATATCATTGGAAAGTAATAGATAATGTCCTCAAGCAGATTTGTGGTCTACATTTTTTAAGAATGTATACTGTTTTGTATTGTCTTATGTCGTTTTGAACTTTAGTTTTCATTAGTGGCCCATGGTAGAGATAGTCATGTTATTTTTTCCCATTTATAGATATTTTCTTGACAGCTTTAAATAAAAGCATGCCTTTGGGACGTAAGATACAGAATAGATTGTTTCCAAGTATTAACTAATCAGGAAGTTTATTCCTTCGTTTTGATTACCTGGCCCTTTTCAGAATAAAGGACCAATAGACAAAAACTATACTAATAGCATTATTAACCATGATATCAAAAATGAATAAGTATTTTTCAATATTTGGTTTATTAAGTCAGCCTCAATGTAATCCAATAAAAAAGTAGAATTTAAATGTACAGCGAGGAATTCCTAAGTGGTTTAGTTCCTCTTGTCGACACAAGCTAGAATTTTAGCTGTACATCCTTGAACACGTGCCTGAGGCTTTACATGAGTTCAGGTGGTCACAATATCTTAAAAACAATAGAAATCCTATTTTGATTTATAAAAAAATTGTTTCATAGTCCATGTCAATTACGTGTGTGAAAAAATGCAGAACATGAGTTGATGCTCTGTGAATTTTTTCATTGTCATTTATAACTAAAGAATATAACCCTGTTGTGTCCAGTGCTGTCAGTATTCTAACTGATGAAAATTTCTACAGTGCAAATATTAGACTTAATCCATAACATTCAGCCATCCAGTTTTTGTTTCAGATCTTTTGTTTTTGTTGTTTTGCATATTTATTTTGTTTTGTTTTCAGCCATCCTTTTGTCTTATCACCTTCAATTCTAGAGCAACCTGACAACAATAATGATACTACTGAATTGGGCATCCTTGTCATTCCTGAGATTAGTGTCACAAATGTGGCCGGAGAGAGAACCGGGAATGGGGAAAAAGGCAGAACACTAGGAGAGATTGATGCTCAGCATTTACAGGGTGTGCAGGAAACAGCCACAGATCCTAGAACTGAAAGCAAAGGCTTGCCAGAGATCAGGAGGCAAAAGTCTGTAAGAAAAATGATGGAGGATGGAATAAACTCACCTGGCAGAGTGCAGTTTTAGCACAGCACTTTATAGCTGCACTCCAAGGTATCTCATGGCAAAGGGCCACTGCTGCATGTTTTAAGCAACAGTTGCACAGTCACAGAAATTTTGCATGTCATCTAATAATCAAAATGCATGAATTATGCACCATAATTTCTCGATGACTCTTAATGCTCTTTGGAATGGTCAAACCTATATTGTCTCTGAGTAAATTATGAAAATGGAGGCAGAAAATTGCTTCTAAAATTTCTGCTAATATTTTGAGATCTAAAATTACTTTTTCATCTTCATATATTTGTCATTTTTTATATGAAGGATAATGTATATAGAATTTTAACAAATTTGAGCTTGTGATACATGTGGTGTATTTTTTCATCTTTGTAAAATAATTTTAGAATATAGAATACAACCTTTACAACATCTTTAAAATATTTTAATACCATTTTTTTAAAAAGTTCATTGGTAAGATCTTTGATTTTCTACTGCTTTGTTGATGGGGGAGAGTTTGCCCCTGGTTTTACTGTGTTTTTCTTAATTGTTTCTGATCTTTTGCATGAATAGTAAGAGAATTCTTTCTAAAACCACGGTGGGGTGTGGTTTATGGCATGCTTTTTGTTTAATACACTCTGAATTGCTGTTATTTAATACAATGAACTTTTTTGACATTTAATAAATGTTTTGATTTATCCTTAGATTTTGGTCTATAATCTGTCGCTTTACCTAATTATGGAAAAGTTTAATTTATTTAAAGTATAATTGATTTGTTATTAATCATGAAAAAAGGATTACCAAAAGTACTTAATGTTAATTAATCTTTGTTATTTCTTTGTTTAGGAAATGCAGAATTAACAGGTCAAGAAGAACTGATGGACATATCTGAAGTTGACGAGGGATTTTATTCCAGGGCTGCATCTAGTACCAGCCAGTCAGGTTTATCAAATAGTAGTCACAATTCGAGTAACAAGACAAGTGTAGGAAAGACTCAGAGACGATCAGGAGGAAGCAAAACTGGAGGAAAAGAAAAAGAAACTACAGGGGAGTCTTGCAGAGATCACTTTGCTCGAAAACAAACTCAGAGAGCCCAAAGTGAGAATCTTGAGCTTCTCTCCTTGAAGAGACTTACGCTAACGACCAGCCAGTCTCTGCCCAAGCCTAGTAGCCATGGTTTGGCTAAGACTGCTGCAACTGTATTTAGTAAATCCTTTGAACAAGTCAGTGGTGTCACGGTCCCACATAACCCAGCATCTGCTGTTGGCTGTGGGACTGGAACAGATGCCAATAGGTTTTCCGCTTGTAGTCTCCAAGAAGAAAAGCTTATTTACGTTTCTGAACTTCCAGTGAAGCATCATTCAGGTCAGCAGAGACCTCCTAGTATTAGCATTACTTTGTCCACAGATTAATTTATAAGCATTTTCTCACATAACCAGTGAATCTGGAAATATCACTTTGCTTCTTTATGAAAGTGCCCAGGGTCTTTCATCCCTGTTCCTGACAGGAGCCCGGATGTCTTAAATTCTGAAGGCTATCTTGACTTTATGAAGGGAAGAAGGTTTAGGTTGCAGTAAGCTGAAATATGGTTTTGTTATTACTTGGTTGTGTTTTTTTTCCCCTTGATTTGAGTCTTTTTTTCTTCGTTTCTGTTAACCTAAGATGGTTAGTGTGACAACACATTTTAGCAGGTTGTCTAGTCAGATTGGTTACCTCTCATGTGAAGTGGTTTTATCTATTTTGGTAGCTGTATGTTTGGCCTTCAGAGTAAAAAGGAAATCTCCACGTATGGGAACAGTTTTTAGAGGATGAGGGAGAGAGGTACAACTCCAGGAATTCTACACCTGACTGCTCGGCAAGCCAGTTTGAAAAACAGGCATGTAAAAAACAAAAATAATGTGTATGAAAAATGTCCGATAAGAATGTTTGTAACCAGACCATCTTTAAGATTAGTAGAACAGTTTATATAAAACACTGGTAACTCAGCACCTAGACTATTGTGTGATTCCAGGGATGGGCAGAAGGATCTCTGTTCCTGTCTTTGGAACATTTTTATATCAAAAATCAAGTTGCTGGAGGATGTGTTGTTTTGAGGTGTTGGATCTGGATGTAGCAGGTGAAAATTTCTTTTAATTTCTAAGATGTAATGGACCATAAAGCTGACTTAACCTGCTGCTTGGCTTGGAAATCCTAGCTAGTTTGGGTTTCTGTAATTCCGTGTACACATCACTGAAGATTCCCGGAAACCATAAATCTTGCAACAACGCTCAAGATGCCATCGTCAATCATATTGTTGGTCTTCAAATGAAGGAAATTAGGTAAATTTTTCATCTATAGAATGTTATGAAAAAAATAAGAGTAAAATATGGGCAAAGGACATTTACTTATTAACTAATTTAGGGTTGTTTATGTTGTGTTCTTAAACTTAAAATGATAAAATATGAAAAAAATTAAATGTGTTTTTTATTTTGCAAACAGGCCTATTTCAGATGCTCTTGTTATGATAGAAGGAATAATCAATATAGTTACCCCCAACCAAAAAATAAAAATAAAAAAGGCGATGCGGCGGAAGCTAAACGAACTTGTATGTTACTATAGAGAACTGTATGACCTCTAGATGGGCATGAATGTTTGATGTTTGCTAGTTCAGGTATGGTTGAGGTTCCTTGGAAATCAGGAATACTTAAGTAATAATTCAGAGCAAGAGAGAGGAAGTATGGCTGAGGATGAGAGTAAAGTGACCGGGAAAGAAGGCTTAGGGAGTGGTCCACTTGGTCTCTTTTACTGTTAGTACACAGTGGTTTCCTTATTCATGGTCCCTTGCTGTGGTCACACAGAGAAAATGCTAGTTTTTTTCATGTACCTGCTTATGCAGAGCTCAAGTATGTGAAAAATGTGTGTGTCTTAAAGAGTGCTAACACATTTACAGTATGGATGCAGTTCTGACTATAACTGGTTTGGCTACCGTTTTTCAATCTGATTATTCAAAAGGCATGAATTTATTTTTAACATAGATATGATTTTTAACATAAATAAATTTTGTTTTTGTAGTTCTAGTAACATAATAAGATGTACTGGCATAAATTATAATAACAAAAAAACAGTAAGGCGACCAGACAGTGAAAGTTGATATAGTATTAATTTAATAAGAATCCTGTATACAATTTAAAATGTTTGTAAAATGCCACTGTGAATTTCCTATTGTCTGTTTGTAATTCCTTAACAAAGAATTTTTCCTAGCTACTAACAGTATTAATAGTCTTAAGAACTAATTTAAAAAGGTTGTCATTTAAAGCAAGTTAAGGTGCTTAGGAAATGTTGTAGAATAAGTTTAAGGAAATATTAGGTGGCACAAATGAGAGGTCAGCTTTTAATTTTCAACAACTATAATTGAAACTGAGTTTGGTATTATTCTAGGTCATTGCCAATCATGGGGTCTGAGGACTGTAAGTAGTATTGCCATCACCTGGCATCTTGTTAAAAATGCAGAATTTCAAAGTCACCCCAGATCTACTGAATCAAAATCTGCATTTTAACAAAATCCTCAAGTGATTTTTCTGTACATTAAAGTTTGAGAAGACAGTACCACAGTGCAAACAAATCACTTATCTAATATTTAGAATTCTCAGTGGTCTCACGACCCTGGATCAGATATGTTTTTAATGGTGAATTAATTTTTAATAGCGTCAATGACACTTGACTTCTTAAGTCCTCTAATTCTAAATTTTAATAATTCTCATTTATTTTTACAATAAAAATGTAGCATTTTATATTTTTCTTGTTAACCATAAGTGGAATCAGAGCTGTAGGTGTTTACAATTTTAAGTATGAAAGGGGCATTACATTTTTATAGAATGAACAACAAATTTGCATGTGTACATTCTTTAAAAAACTGAAGGCTTATTCAATGGTGTGGTTATAAATTTCTGCTCCAATTAATTTCCACCAGATAATTTTCTAGAATCTGGAGTTATAGGAACAGCAGAATTCTTTCATAGTACATTTAGTACTATTTATACATTTGAAACTTTGTATAGCTGTTATAAATATCGGATAATGCTAAATATTGTAATAATCGTGATTACCCCTACTATTCTCTTCCTATTAACCTTTCCAATTTGGAAGTTGGAGTGGCTTTTGTAGGTCATTTTCTCATGAAGATGCTAAAATGACCATTTGGCCACAGACTTCTTCTCTATCCTGAATAATACCTTTTTATCATGAGAAGGATTCTCCACAAAACTGGGGCCTTGCACCCCATCACTCAGAGGATCTGAGCAGAAATTATAGCTCCATTTCACATTTTAAACTTCTAAAGATTCTTGAAATTACCTAACTTCCCACCGTTCAAATACCTGAAATACCTGGGGTATTCTAGTGAAGCTGGGTCCCCTTTGGAATTCAAGTGAGGAAAGAAACAAAGTAGACTTTTCCCAGGGGGCTCAGGGCAAGTGAGCCCCCTGGGATCCCTTGTACACCACCAACGAAGTTTTTAAGGCAGCCCTGTAGACTTGCGGTGTAGAAATTCTCAGTCCTTAAATGACGGAGTTCATTTTGAAAAAGCAATATTTTATTGCCCTTTTCAATTTTGATGCAGCTGCAGCAGACATTACTCATTTAAAAACAAAATGTTGAATTAAAGAGAAATATATTTTTTAAACCAAAATAGATCAAAATGATCCCAGTTTTAAGGGATTTTGCCTATTTTAAAGGAATAAAATTGAAGTGTTAAATCTTTAAATTCAAATTATAGAAAAAATGTACTCTGAGGCATACTTTTAAATCAATATTTAAAATAGGCTGTTTAACATTTGAGTCTATAGGCACAAAAATATCTATACTTTATTAAAAGGAAGCACATCAAAGAAATATGTAGTTGAAAAATGTAACTGAAAAATATTTTTAAAAAGCCATTTAAACAAAAGGAATAATTTGATGGGTACTTAAATTAAGCATTACAGATAGAAATGATTGTATAATGTCTTCCCAATCTTTGGATGAAAAATAGAAACTTTAGTCCTTTAATTAGCATGAATTTGTACTTTTAGATTTGTTGCTTAGTAAAATTATACTCAAGAATTTGAATTATTCACATTTATGTTTAATATTGTTAAACTGTTCATTAAAGAACATAAATATGTTGTCTTTTGTACTTTGTAACTTGTGCATATCTAAAGAGACTAGCAGTGAATATTTTTGGAAGATGTTTTTGTTTTTGTATAGTAGAGTTCCTACCTGTGTCTTGATATGAAGTTTCTACTAGTAAACACAAAATCTTATTTCACATACTGTTGCTTTCTCTTAAGTAGAGTTTATTGGATACTTCTTATCTGTACTTCTAATCATGTAGTGATACTAACTTTTTCCTAGTAAGTATACATGGTTCTAATTGTATTCCTAGAGTTTACATTCCTAAAGAATAAACTATGACTTTGGATATTTTTATGTACTCTCGACCTTTTCAAGGCTATGGAAATAAACTACAGTTTAGTTTTTTGAAGTTTTGTATATTTGTGTAAATGTTCTCCATAAGCAATTCTTTATAAAGCAGTGTTGCCTCTTGTTTCACTGAAATAAAAACTGAAAAAAAAAATTTCCAGATCATTTTACTCATTAAAAAATTGTCATAAAAATTACAAAAGTCGTGATGTAGAGGAAGAAAATGAAGGAGGAAAACTTAGTGAGTTGAGCCATTGAGAGCTTTTGAGAGTAAGCCATAGACAATGACATCTCATTTCTGGCTTGATGTTTTACATGGCTGAGGGATGAAACGTGTGAGAGGTCCCTTAGTCTCCGTCCAAAGAAAGATGAGCTCCATGGGTCCTGCACCATTGGCTATTTGTCATGCCAGAAGCACAGGTAGATTTAGATTATGCTTTGCCCATTTATATTTAATATGAGTCTTTATCTCTTGAGTGCAGATTATATATGCCCCTAGTACCTAGCATAGGACTTGTGTACATGGTAGGTATTGAGACATTTAATGAATGAATGAGGTTGATGTTCGTTTTGGGAAAGAATGAAAGCTAAAGGTCTCTAATGTATTGTGTTACAGTAAAATTTTAGAATTTTATTTATTGGCTCTAAGAAATCTTCGTGGAATTACTTGAATTGCATTACTATATGTACTTAGAAACAAGACCCTCTTATAAACTTGAAATTAAAATCCTGGTGTGTAGTTGATTATATATTTGGATAATTCCATTTCATCTAAGGAACTAATTTAGGAAGTATTTTTTGGACCACTATTAGAAGAGTATTTGTAGAGAACCAGAGCAGTGATTTTGTAAGCAGTACGTTGGCCCTATGGAATATGGACTCTCTTCAAGTGACTTCAGTAATCCCAGTAAATAGTTGACTCCCCTAATAGAATCTGACTTTGGTAATACCAATATAATTATTTTACAATTGTTAAGAAAGACTTTTACAAACAATTCTAGTCATATGGTAATTTTCTTTGCATTGTTATTGTGGTGGTAGAAATAGCTAATATTTATAATTAAAATTTTAATCTCATTTAATCTTCAAAACAATCACATAAGTTTAATTCCCATTTTACATGAGAGGAAACTGAAGCTCTCAGCAGGGCAAGGCGCTTGTCCAAGGTCACCTTGGACAAAGTCACCTAGCCACTGCAAAGCCAACGCTTAGACAATGATGCCTCTTTCCTTTTTTATCACTTGGTAAAAGAGGATACTAAGTAGATTCTACATAATGGATCAAAAAGATTGTTACTAGTATTTGTATAGGTGTGGGGAAGTCATTTGTTTCAAATCATTCTTTGGTAGGACTGCAAATTGGTACAACTAAATTGATGAGCAATTCAGCAGGATCTATCAAACTTTGAAGTGCACATTACCTCTGACCTAGCAATTCTATTCTTCTGTACTTTTCCATTCTCTATACTCTACAAAAAATGTTAGCACAGATATGTTTAGAGTTATTCATTGCAGCATTTCTTGTAGTGGCAAAAAAAGAGAAAGAATCTACATGACCATTAATAGAGGACTAGATAAATCATATAGTAGAATATAATGTAGCCTTTAAAAACAACGCAGATCTGTATGTGATTATTCAGAAAGATTATATAATGTTCCTTGAAAAGTTTATCATAGAACAGTATATATAGAGTGTGATCCCATTATTATAAGAAGTATGTGGAACATTTAATACAAGTATGTATATATGTGTAGTATACTTATATATATTTATAAATATATATATTTCTCTAAGTGTGATCTAAAGACAGCTTGAATTAGGAAAAACTAAGTGCTGTTTAAAAGAGAATTCCTGAGCCTTGTGCTAATCTACCTGACTCAGAATCACTGTGAGTGAAGCACGGAAACCTGAATTTCTAAGTTTTTCCATTGATCCTTACATTTGGCTTAGTGATTGACAACAATAAATTGGTTATTTTTGTGTCTCTGATAGTGCTTTGTAGTTAGAAAGGATATGTTCTTTTTATAATTAATTAATTATGGAGGTATAATTAACACAACACTATATTAATTTCACGTGTACAACATAATGATTCGCTATGATCACCACAATGAGTCTCATTAATATCCATTACCCTACATAGTTACAAAGGTTTTATTTTTCACTCATGAGAACTTTACATCCCCATGGTGTATTTCATAACTGGAAGTTTGTACATTTTGAACCCTTACCCATTTTGTCCACATACCCTCCCCCGCCTCTGACTTTCTTTACTTCGCATAATGCCCTCAAGGTCTATCCATGTTACCACAAATGTCCAATTTTCCTTCTTTTTCTTTCTTTTATACCACATTTTCATTACCCATTTATCCATCAATGGACAGTAAATTGTTACAGAAAGGACAAACTTCTTGAAGAGATTTTGTATTTTATATGAGGCCTCCCTAAGAAAAAGCCAATTAACATCTATTAACATAGACCTGTTAGTGAAAGATAAATTGGCCTGACATAGAAGAGTGACTTGTTGTATGGTACATGACAGTTAAATGAACAATCCTTTGGGGGGGTGGACTTTGTTATTTTTGAATTCTTCCAACTATCATCATCAGACAACCTGTTAATAAAGCAACTAAGAACGAAAACCGCAGTGAAAGAGTAAACCACTTTGAAACACTTAGCTGTGTCTCATAACCAGAAAATTGGATTTTTGTAGAACTTTGGGATTCCTGTTCACATTGTTTAAGGCATGTCTGTGAAGACAGGGAACTGAATGGATTTGGCAAAGTTAATTAAATGGTTTAGGATTGGTGGAGACAGCAAACATAGGCCTGGAAGAACCTTGATAAGTAAACTGCTGTTTGATTAGCTGGCTGTTTGCCCAAGTAAGCAGATTACTCTCTCCATCCTGTAGGGTCTTCCTTATGCAACAAGAAAATTAGAGATTTTTTTTTCTTTTTGTTTTGTTTACAATCTTATCTTTCCTGGGCAAAGGTTTTCTGGAACTAAACTAAGTCATGTTGACATAGATGGGCTACATACAGTCTTATCTAAGCCATATTGACACTGATGATTTCAGCCCTGTTTGTCTCTTTCTATTCAAATATGATAAGACAACATTACAAACACAGCATATTGATATATCATTTGTGACTTCTTAGGGGTCTACTGATAATTTGAAAGATTTTTTCTGAAGCTTCTTGATCTCTATCACACTTGGTTCACACTTGTAAAGTGCTTTAATATAATCCTCATCACATTATTCTGTGATTATCTTTTCACATATCTGTCTCCCTCACTGGACCATTGCACTGTGGAAGTTAACGATGATACCTAATACACGATAGAGAATAAAGATTTCTTTGACTAGATAGAATATGAATTCAATCCAAGAAATAGGAGACAGCATAGGAGATACCAATCCTCTTCCATTCAAGAGATGCCTTTGAAATTCCTTTGATTCTCTAATGTACACCTACACGGAGATGAAGATGGAGTTTGTAAAACCTGACTACTTTGGTTCTTTAAAATATGTACATAAAAGTTTTTTGAGAAGTATATTATAATATTTTTTAACTTAAATGAATAGCATGAAAATTTTTCTGGGCTAGTGTTTGAGATTTATTTTTTCATATTTTCTTTCATATTCTCTTCTGTGTATGTGTAATGCACATTAGTGATATATAGACTCATCGGAACATAAAATAGGAAAGACTGGACTTCAACACTACACATTCCACTTCATGCTTCACTTGCTTACTTTTATAGAGGCTACAAGTACATTTAACTTCTTTATCCCAGATCCACCACTACCTAATGAAGGTCTTTAGGGCGTTTATCTTACAAATTTTACTCTATTTAACCAAGATGCTTCTAAAACTGTCTTGCATCCTGTGCGTTACAATTTTTCCTAACATTTTCTTATACAAATCTCTTGAAATGTAACCCCATGGAACAATACTTCTTCTGTTCTAACTCTACAGACTAGTGTAGAATTTTGTTTCAATATTCATTTATATCCCATCAAGTTAAATTTAATGAGGCAGGATATATTTGAAAGAAGGAGAAAAACAAACAAAGAAACAAACCCATGAGCTATTATAATAGGAGAGACTATTTCTTCGCCAGTTCACTTAGGAGGAAAAAAAAATGAGTCTGGTTATACAAGCAGTACAACACAGTATGCTACTACTAGCTAGAAGTTAACTGTGGCACTACAACCCCACTTGGCAGTGGTTGTGGAGAACAGTAAGGAAAGGAACTCTACAGTGAGAATAAATCAGAGCAGCATTTCTTGTCTGCTCCACACAGAAAGTGAGATATTCCAAGATACATATCAAATGATACATGGTTGGCCAGGTTGTGCAGGACATGGATATAATAAGCTTGGAGGATAAGTGAAAAAAATTGGGAGCTAAATGTATATAATTGGACTTCTCAAAATGAGCTCAGATTATAAGAATAATTGTTTTCCCACACAAATACTAAACAAAGTTCTCATTGTAAAAGAGATGCTAAATAATCAGGTGATCAAGATGATTCTAAAGATGGCAGTAGATCTCTTTTTGATATCCCAGTTCTTGTTCAATCAGCTTGTGAACGAAGTGGCTATGCAATACAATATGGCCCACCTTTCATCACTACCTTGATTACTAGCCACTGCTAGCAGGAGTGACCACCCCTAAGATACCATGCCCTCAGGTGACCAAATAGTTGCTTAGTGGCAGATTTATTATTTCAAATTTCTTTTAATGGAGAGGCAGCTATTTGTCCTCATAGAATAGACAGTTACTGTGAATCTGGATTTAAATTTGCCTTTCTTGTATGTCATGTTTCTGTGTGCAATGCTAAGCATCCTATTTACCATCAGGTTTTTCTTCAAAACATTGCATCTAAGGAACTTATAATGTAAGAAAATAAGGTAGAGGGGGAATGCCACTTCCAACAATGGCAGACTTGGTAATTAATATCAAAACTTACATGGACAAATAGAAAATCTAAAAACAATTTTTTTTTAATATGACAATCTAGAGAAGCAAGCCCAACATGGGCTACTTTTTATGGAGGTATTGGCTGATTCTAGGAGAAACATTCAAGAGGATAAGCAGTGCATTATACTGAGAGGCTAGGAGGACAAAAATTAGATACTAACTAGTGTCTGCCAAGTCATGGCAGAAGTCTTGAAAACTCCCATGCTTTGATTCAAGACCCCAAAAAGTTCCACCAAGAAGTAAGAATTAATTGAAGGTACACCTCCACACCCCTTACACGCACACTAAATTCAGTGTAGCCTGAAATCATTCCAATTCCTGATTAGTTAAAAGTAATGCCCTGTGTGCCTGGTAATAAAAAAATATTCCATGGAGAGAAAAAAAAAAAAAAAACACCATCTTAAGTCTCAAGTTCTACGGTTTTTCAAATTAAATGTGCAGCACAGAAGAAAAAATAACCAGACACTTCTACAGCAGAGCAAAACTCACTGAGAACAACTAGCAACAAAGGATAAAAAAATTTAAAACTCTGAAGCCCTTGAAGAACTTTTAGGCAAATAGGGTGCTGAGAGCCAAAATCCCAGAACGAAGGAGTGCAGAAAAGAGTTAATAGCAGTCCTGAGGCACTATCCTTAAAAATCCCTGCTTATAAGGCTGACCTTTGGCAGGCAAATGGGAACTTGGAGTACAGGAATGTTCCCACCATTTCCTAGCTGATAAGATAGTTTACTATGTGTAAACTGTTTATACAAACAACAGTTCATACAAACAACAGTTTATGCTGAACCCCTGCTTTCTCTCCAGAATCTCTAATTATATTATGTGCTGTGCAGAAGGTGCCTATATGACCTGCTCCCAATACAAACCCTGAGCATTTAAGTCTCTAATGGGTGTCCTTGGCAAACCACATTTCACATACGTTGTCCCAATTCAGTAATGGAGAAATTAAGCACATCCTGTGCGATTCCACAGGGAAAGGATTCTTGAAAGCATGTGCCTAGTTTCTGGAGGATTTCATCTCATGCACTTTTTCCCTTGGCTGATTTTGCTTTGTATTGTTTTGATGTAATAAATCAAAGCCATGAGTAGGACTGTATCCTGAGTCCTGTGAGTACTTCTACTGAATCGCTGAACTTGAGAGTTGTCTTGGGGACTCTGAACACAGAAGCTAACCACAGAAATAAGCAACTTCTTTCTTTACGTAATTTGCCCGTTTTTGACACAAATCTGAGTAGAAGACCCAGGAAGAGAATTACTGTGAAGAAACAAATTTCGGCAACCACTCGGCACTGGAGAGACAAAAGTTTAGGGTCACCGAACCAACCAGCACTTGAGATGCCTAATCCCAATAAAGCAGGAAGGTTAAGAAAAGTGAACCTGACAGTCTGCTGGTTTCCCTCCTCCAGTATTCGCTGAATTCTTGGACTGCTCAGAGCAGAAATGTTTAAAGGAGGGAGAGGGGCCAGGGCAGAAACCTGCTGAAAGCCAAAGCCAAAGGTATTTTTAAAAAATATTGATCATGGCGTCGAAGAAGCGAAAAACTGAATTTCAGGGTCTATCCAGGGAGAGGCCTTGGTACATACCTCAGAATCTCATTTAAGAACTCTGAGAGATACACCCTAGGAACAAAAGAGAATCAGTAAATTAAACATTATATAAATTACAACTTGTTATATAGCCACTGAATTATATATGGGATTAATGTGATCTGCTTGTCACAACTCTATCTTCCTACCAGGGAATAGGGTTTTCCCCTCTCTGTCTAAAGATGACATCCAGAGACTGTACAGTGTATCATATACAATATTTAGCATTAAGTAAAAAATTATAAGAAATGCCACAGAGCAGAATCATGAACAAAAAGGCAATAAAACCAGATCCACTGATAACCCAGTTATTAGTGTTATTAGAGGTGGACTTAAAAATAGCTTTGATTAATAAGTCAAGATAGAAAATTTTATGAGAACCAGAATATTTTTTTAATTAATTCAAAATTCTAGAATTGAAAAATGCAAAACCTAATATGGAGAACTCAATATTTATGTTTAACCAGAGCAGAGAATGGATTAAACAATCAAGAGAGCAATTGTTAGACTGGATAAAAAAAAGCCAAACTATATGATGACTACAAAAGAGATGCTTTAGATTCAAAGACACACATAGGTCAAAAATAAAAGGATCCAAAAATATATACCATGAAAATAGCAACCATAAGATAGCCAGAAAGGTTATATTAATATAAAACCACTAGACTTCAAACAAAAAAAATGTTACTAGAGAGTAAGAGAGGCATTTCATAATGATAAAAAGGTCAATCCAACATGAAAATATAATAATTATAAACATACATGCACTAACAAAGCCCCAAAATGCATGAAGCAAAAATCGACAGAATTGAAGGGAGAAATTGGCAATTCAATAATAGTTGAAACTTCCTTCACTACCCCACTTTCAATAATGGCTATAACAAGGAGGCAGAAGATAACAAGAATATATCGTAGTAATTTCAGGTTGGTGTATTAACTCCCTAGAGATGTTATTATAACCACAATTCTGTAACTTAAAACAATAGAAATCTATTCTCTCACAGTTTTGGAAGTTAAAAGTCTGAAATCAAGGTGTCAGGAGGATTGTGACCCATTTGAAGGTTCTAGGGAAAGATCTTTCCAAGCTGCTTCCTAAATTCTAGTGGATCCCTGAGATTTTGGCTTACAGCTGCATCATGTGCTCTTATAAGAATACCACTCATTGGATTTAAGGTTCACCCTAGTCTAGTATGACTTCAACTTGGGTATATCTCTAACGACCCTATTTCCAAATAAGATTACATTCTGAGATTCCAGATGGACATGAATTGGGAGGTGGAGGGGAGTCATTATTTAACCCCATATTCATACTCATCTTTTCTCATACAGTTCTTTTTAACTTTTTTTTTTTCGCTATAATCTTTTGAGTTTTTATTAGTGGCTGCTCTAGAGCTCACCATATACATATTAACTGATAAGAATCAGTTTCAGGTTTATACTAACCTAATTCCATTGAGATATAGAAATGTTACTCCATTCTTCCTCCTTTTTTGTATAATTATTATTAAGCATACTAAATCTTTATACGTTATCACAATATGTATAACAATACTTATCATAAATATTAACTGATGTAATTTTACTTCTATTAAAGAAGCTGAGGAAAGGACAGAAAGTATATAGCATTTGTTATTTGTAACTTCCTATTTACCATTTTAGTACTCTTCATTAGTTCTTGGTTTAATAGTAACCTTTTTGGAATTACTTTCAGAGTCAATACATCAGCACCGTTATAATCATATAGCAGAGTTTGTATCTCTGCATTTATCCTACTTGGAGTTTATTATGCTTCTTAGATGTATAGATTGTTTTTTCAATATATTTGGGACATTTTTAGCCATTATTACTTCAAATATATTTTTCAGCTTTTTCACTTTTTTTGGTCTCATTCAGATATTCTCATTACTTAAAATTATTCTTAAATGTGTCTATATTTCTTTGTGATTTTTTATTTTTCTTCATCCTATTTTTGTCTTCTGATTGCTTTTTATCACTTTGTTGAAGTTCCACTGAATAAAGATTCAGCAAGTAATCTATAGACGCTATGCTTATAGTTGCCTCAAAAGGCCACACCAGAAACCGAGGCCAGCTGCCTCCTCCAATGTGTCTCAGCAAGGAACACCTGACTCACTGAGGATACACCTGGATGTAGCTTGGGTGGGGCTGTGAGTTGGGGGAGGTGGGGTTTCAGGGAATCCTCTGGGAGGAGCAACCTCTGTTATCCAGTCTGATGACGTCTAGGCTATGGTGGCTCTGTGTCCACGGACTGGGAGTGGGGAGGGCTCAACAGGGAACAATGGATACCACCGGCTCTTCTCTACAGAGTGAGTCTTGCCTGGGCCCTCCCTGTAAGTCCCTGGTGCCCACTGCGTGCAGCTGAAGCAAACAGGTCCTTTATCGCAAAAGTCCACTCATGGACGCAGCCCCTATAAGAGGTGTCTGTCACTGCTGCAGCCTCCATCTCACTCAGCCACTCCAGACTGTCAGCCCCGTGTCCTTGGCCCGTCCTATCTTCTGCCATTGCAGTGTGATTTCTTGGGTTTCCTCATAGTTGTATGGTATGTTCATCCCAGGCGATTTTTTCTTGCTGTTGCTCCTTGTTTCTGTCACAACTTTGATTTGGTCACCAGAGGGATGAACAGAACCTCTGTCATCTACACCATATTTTTGCCTCCCCCGATATTCTCTATTTGATGGGACATTGTCATCATAAATTCCTTTAGTTCTTTATGCATTATTTTCTTGAGTTCTTTCAATAGATTTAATACGGATACTTTGAAGTCTTTGTCCGTTAATCTGATATCTGAGTCCTCTCACAGGCAGTTTATTTTATGTCCTGTATATGGCCCACACTTTTCCATTTCTTTGCATGTCTCATATTTTTTTGTTGTTAAAATCTGGACATTTTAAGCAATATCTTGTGACTATGGATACTAATTTCCTATCCTTCCCTCTGAGGCTTATTTTTATCGTTGTTATTGTTGTTTGTAGTGGTGATGGTGATGTGTGTGTGTGCACATGCATGTGTGAGAGAGAAAGGGACAGAGAAGTTGGATTTTAATGTAGATATGAGAACAATAAATGATTTCTATCTAGGAACTATTTTAGGGGTAAATTATCTTGCTGCTAAAGATATTGCTAAAATTTTAAAACATCAAGACTAACGATCATAGATTATCTCATATAAAAATAAAACCAAACAGAACTCTTATTACCAGAGCGATTGGTTGTGATTAAAATTAACAAATGAGACAAAGACAGAAAAACAAATTATCCTACATATTGCTGCTCCCATTTATGAGGACCCTATTTACCTGATATCTTCTAGGGTAAGAGCGTCTAAAAGCCACCAAATTGATGGCAACCACTAAGATCCAATTTCAGTAATTGTTCGCAGATGCTATCACACAAAACCAAAAGGTCATGAAATTATTCTCTCTTCCTGAAGCCAAAACCCATATAATTGGGCACTTTTCATGGTTATCACTTTAGCCTTTTCAGGAGATGTTATCTGCTGCTGGCTTTGATTAAACTAAAACCTAGGTTTTACTCAAAATGTAGACGTCCAAACAGATAAACTCTAATTGAGTTGCTACGTTAGCATAATAAAACAAACATTAACATGAATTAATGAGAGCAACATATTTTTTTTGAATTTTTGCAGGGTTTTTTTATTAAACATACTTCAGAAAGAATAAACATATTCTTAGAATGCTTTCTTACTAGAAGTTAACTAAAATTAGTTGGCCAGAAAAATAGCAGAGAAATGTAAAGATTTATTTTATTTCCCAAAGTAATTGGATTGCTAAAACAAATCTGCTTATGAGTTTAAAATATGGAAATTTTTACAGATTATATTTTCGAACTCCTAATCCTGTAATTATACAAATGCTTCTTTGGCAAATAATTTTTATTGTAGCAGTCCTACCCTCATTTTGCATATTAAAAGAAAACTGGCCTTTTCAGGTTAATAAAGATAATATTAAATATTAAATGGGCATTGCTTGATATTCCTTGCTGATGCCTAATAATGGCCTTACATATTTTTCACCGAATTATACTTCATTTGTACATATTTTCTAGTCTAGTTTATTTCCTCTTTATTTTAGTTATTTGTGTCCATACGTAGTTCATTCGATCCATACACATGTACTAGACTTCTGCTCCATGTCGGGCACTGTGCTGGGGACTGGGAATGCACGTGAACTTTTATCAATAGTTTATTACATATTTCTCCCTTTGATCACTTATTTACTCTTTTGAAAGTTTTACTTTTTATGTGTATCTGAAAATGATCTTCATTTTGTCATGTATTGTTCTAACAAAGCTTAGAAAAATATGCCAGTTATTATTTTTTTAGCTTTTAAAATAGTTTTTCATGTTTAATAGTAACCTGTTTGGAATTACTTTCAGAGTTAATACATCAGCTTTTGATGTATTAAAAAAAATAAATCCCACACCTCTTCTTGAATTATTTCTACCCCACAATGCTTCTTGTTTACACTGACATGTGAATTTTCTCTTCTTAATTAAAGAGTCAGTGGTGATGAAAACATTAATTGATCAGAGTCAGTATCTGTCATTCTGGGAGAAAGGATTCCAGCATTTAGATTATGATGATGATATTGCTATTAATACTATAACTATTCATCATCGTCAAATAATGGCACCATATGAGTCTTGAAAATAATTTTTCCAGATAAATTTTGCTATTAATTTGTCAAGAGAGTGGGCTGGGAACTAACTGGTATTTAATTTAACTTTGTAAACATATTAATATTTTATTGAATCTTATCAGATAGGAACAAGGCATATGTCTTAATAAATTTATCTTTTTTCCTCTCTATTAAAGTTTCATATTTTTCTATAGTAAATCCCTTCTATTAGATGGCAAAATTATTAATCATGTTAAATAAATAATCTATAACTAACATATTTCATATGTATTAAATAAAATATGGAAATGAAACATATTTGATGTCCAATGTGAAAAACCAAAATACATAATGTAATGTAAAAATATGTAAGCATTTGGGAAAAGACTAGAAAGAATTATAAAAACAAAGACTTATGAGATTGTAATTTTTTTTTACTTTTTGGAAGATTTTCTTTAATGGTATTATTTAAGATATGACTTATATCCTTTTCTTCTTGAAAGCATGAAGAATTATGCTCTGTTTTACTTTGCCTTCCAGCAATAAGCACTATGGGGTCCCAAAGACAAATTCTTCTACAGTTTCAATTACTAAATTTTCTTTAGAATTTGATAATTTTTACATTTTCTATTTTATTGGTTTTACCATGTTACATATTTTATTTTTCTCAATTTATCAGCTTTAACATTGTATTTTTAGAATTTTAGTAGCTGTCTACTTCTAGATAGTAATAACATTTGTTAGAATATAAGAAAGTTATATTCTCCTAATTTTTCCCCAATATATTATAACAAAAGGTTTTAAATATTACAGAAATGTTGATTCCTAGAATCAGCAATTACTAACATTTGGCTATATTTGCTTTACATATATTACACATATAAACTATATTTCTACTATTTTTACTCTCATATTTGTAATCTTTTTTCTTTCATTTGTCCTTCAACAAATGAAAAAAAAATTATGCAGCAATTAATTCTACTAATTGGTCTTTTCTTTTTCCTTTTTATTATTTGAAATAATAGGTTTCTTATTAATATATTTTTGTAGAATCAGTTATTGGTGTTATTAATTTTTTTCTCCTTAATAGATGTTTATTTTTAGTTCTATTATTTCCCCTTTTCTACTTTCTCTTGGCTTGCTATTTAGTTTACTTTTTCTCAGACTAAAGTAGTAACCCAGTAAGTGTTTTTTTTCTCTTAGAACTAGAAACCTCTAAAACAGTACAATTTTCTGTAAATGTAAATTTTGACATAATGAATTTGTATGTTGTGTTATTTTATAATTTAGCTAAATATTAGAAAATCATATAGAAATATACTTCTGTGTGGACACTTTTAAGTTCTACTGTTATCAATATGTACTTTTATTGTGACCTAACAACATGATGTGTCAAATTTCTGCTTTGTGCATTTCCAAGTCATATTGTTTCCCAAAATATGGTTACTTTTTACTAAATCTTATGCAATCACATAAGGAGCTTGTTTACTTCATATTCTTTCTGCTAAGAAATCTACTCACTATCATAATAGTAATCCTTACTTTTCTTGTGTCAAAGAAATTTGGATTGATTATAATTTAGATGATCCTAATTTTTAGCTCCTTTATATATTTTGTTGTTTAAGATGCTCCCTTCAAAACATCAGATTTGTTGGATTTCTTTTTAATTCAGATATTTATCTTTAAAAGGAAGTTTAGCCAAATCACGTTTCTTATTTTGATCAATTTCTCTGCATTCACATTACTCCATCTCTACATAATCTTAAATATTGCTTTGTTGCTATGTTGTTCTACTTCATTTTTTTTCTTTTTAACAAAAACTAACAAATTTTCTTCTGCCTTTTTAGAATCTGTCCTTTCCTCTAATTCTATCCCTAGGCAATCACTCATCTGCTTATTGCAACTGAAAATTAGTTTCCATTTTCTAGAATTATATAAATGGAATCATAAAGTACATACTTTTTTTGGTCTGCCATTATTTCATTTAGCATAATTTTTTAGAGAGTCATTCATATTATTGTGGAAATCAATAGTTTGCCATTTTTGTAGATATTTTGTAGTTATGATAGCTAAACAGTATTTCAATGTAAGGATATACTACAATTTGTTTACCCATTCACCTACTGATGGATATTTGGGTTGTTTTCAGTTTAGGGATATTACAAATAAAGCTGATATGAATGTGTGTATAGTTTTTATGTGGACTTATGTTTAATTTCTCTTGGATATATACCTAGGAGTGTGTCTTATAGTCTGTTTGGGTTGCTATAACAAAATGCCACTGATACCAGGGTTCCAGCATGGTTAGGTAAGGGGCCCTCTTCAGAGTCACAGACTTCTCATTGTGCCCTCACATGGTAGAAGAGACTAGGGAGCTCTGTGGCATCAGTGTTATAATAACACTAATCTCATTCAAGAGAGTAGAGCCTCCTCCCAAAGGCCCCATCTCCTAATACCACCACCTTGAGCATTAAGATTTCAACATATTAATTTGGGGACAGAGATATAGCATTCAGACGATAGCAGGGTGGTATTTCTGGGTTGTGTAATAACTCTATATTTAACCTTTTGAGAAATCACCAAATTTCTACAGTAGCTGCACCATTTTACATACCCTCCAATAGTCTGAGGATTGCAATTTCTTCATCTCCTTACCAACACTTGTTATTGTCTATCCTTTTTTTTTTTATTCTACCTATTCTAGTATGTGTGAAGTGGTATGTGATTATGGTTTTGATTTGCATTTCTCTAGTGACGAATGATAGTGAGCATCTTCTTGTTTGCTTTTTAGCCATTTATATATATTTGGTTGTTTAAGTACAGTCTATCATTTTTCCTTTTATAATCCATATTTTACTGTTTTTACCTTTTTAACCCATGATCATAAAGATTTTTCTCCTTTGTTTTCTTTTAGAAACTTTATAGTTTTAGGTTATACATTTATGTCTAACATAATGTGATACAGTTTGACTTAATTTTTGTGTATGGTTTTAAGAAAGAGTTGATATTTATTTTCCCCTGTATAGATATACAATTGTTCCGGCATCATTTGTTGAAAAGATTTTTTTTCCCCATTGAATCACCTTGGCACTATTCAAATCAGTTAACCATATATGTATGGATCTATTTCTGGACTGTATTCTGTTCTATTGGTCTATATGTCTGTCAGTTTGCCAATAGCAAACTGTCTTGATTACTGTAGTTCAGGGTTTCTCATCCTTAGCACCTCTTACATTTTTGCTCCAATAATTCTTTGTTGAAGAAGTGAGAGCTATCCTGTGTATTGTGGGATGTTTAGCAACATTCCTAGTCTTTATCCAGTGGTTCGTACCAGCTATGGACAGAATATAGTTGGGTCATGTTCTTTTATCCACTCTGCCAATCTGTCTTCTAACTGGTGTGTTTACACTATTTACACTTAATGTAATTATTGACATGTTGAGGCTTAAATCTGTCATTCTATTTTTTTCTATTAGTTCCCTCTGTTTTTGTCTGTTTTCTTTTTTCCTGATTCATCTGGGTTGCTTAAACATTGTTTTAGAATTCATGGAATTTTAAAAATTCCATGTCTTTCAAACTTGTTTGTATCATTTTTGCTTAAAGTATGCCTTTTGTAGGGAGTATATAGCTGGTCTTGCTTTTTTATTTACTCAATATTTGCCTTTTAAATGTGTTTTGATCATTAATCTGATATAGTTGGTATAGCTGAATATAGGTCTACCACCTCATCATCTCATCATTTGTACCTTCTGTTTTTTATTCTTCTGTTCCCTCTTTTTTTTCTTAAAATTTTTTCTCTTAGTATTCCATTTTCATTTATCCATTGGTGTTTTAGCTATACCTCTTTATGTTATTATTATTTTTAGTGGTTGCTCCAGTAATTAAAATATATATCCCTAAGCAGAGGCTGTCTTTTTAAGATAGTAGGCCAAAAGCTATCCTGGAAACCCTAGCAGATGTCTATTTACATCTCTTTGTATAAAACTGAGTCTTATCACTACCTTTATAGCAATCATTGTCTGCAGGTAGTGACTGTGTTAGACAAATTAAGATTAATAATCTGAAAATGGAGGGAAAAAATCCATCTACACTGAGATAGAAGGATCTCTACCTACTCCTTGAATAAATTGGTTTTGTTAGTTAAGAATGAGAGCGAAAATAAGGTAAACATTCAGTGTCTGCCTCAGTAATTAGTCTTATCTAATATACTTAGTTTGCCAAATTTTTAACCTTAGTACATTTTAACACAATTCTCTTTGTGTTACTTTAATGTTATCAATAATTTATTTCACTAACTAAAGAAACCTATCCCTTTCAAAGAATGACACTAAGTCTAGCTTTTAGTGTTTATTGCACCTATACCTCCCATTCTTATTTTATTGTTTATCTGGGGTGGGAGTGCCCTTTAGAATAAATATTGAAAGTTTGTATAAAACTGGCCTATCGTAGATAACAATTATGATCTATTAGTGAGTGAATGAATAATGAATGAATGCTTAGAAGTGTTTATTTTCCAACTGCAAAAATAAAATTTTATAAGAGATAAGCTCAATTTTTTTCTAGCTGATAAGAATTTCTCCCAAAGAAATTATTTTGCCATAAAGCAGACAATCATAACTAAAACAAAAACAAAGCAAAACAGGAAAAGCTTTATTTATGCCATTGGGTCATTTGCTTTCGCATTAAAAAAAAAAAGGTAGGTGTCATAAACAATTTTGCTTATAATTTTGTTTTGAAAAGCCTAAGTAGCATTTGTAGTATCTTTCATGTAATATGTTTTAGTATAATGTGAATATACTTGGGAAAATATGCTTAATTAGGAAACAAAAGAATTGGCTTTTGCAAAGTTTAATTTAATAAAAAAAATATTTAGCTTGTGAAAGACAGACCTGTGATTTTCAAAGTACATTTCCTACTTTCTTGTCTAATGAGAACTTGCAGCAATTTTGTTAGCGATGATTGAATTATAAATTCTCTAAGGCAGAGACTGTATTTTCTGTCTCATCAGTGCCTTGTGTGTGCAGAGACACAAGTTGTCCAGCCTCATGATGATTTACAGTTTAATAAATGCATACACAGACATTATCTTATTACATTTCCTTAACCTCCCACGGAGGTAGTCAAGGAAAATTCCTCCATCGTTATGGGTGAGGAAGCTGAGTCTCAGCCACAATGCATGAAATACCTAAAATCACATGACTTGCATTGTTAGAGTTGAGACGCAGACCCGATCCTCAACCCAGCTCTTCCTGGACTGCTTGTTTTGCTCGACAGCTGTACGTTTTAGCCTTGCTGCTTATTTGTCATATCAAAGGAATTCATGCAACTGTGAACCATGTGTCCTTAAACAGCCATGTAGGAGTGAACTGAACAAATTAATTCAGGCTTAGTTCCGAAATAACTAAACCAGAATTCCAGCCGGCCCATTAAGGTTTCCTTCGTTCTATTGCTTCGGAGTCATATTCATTTTATAAGTTTTCCTCTCTGGTTCTTGGCATTGTATCATTTTGTTCCTTTTTCCTTCTGTACCATAACTCCCAGGGAGCCTAGCTAGCTGTATGTTGAATACCTAAACGTTGTTTTAAAAAAGTAACTATACAGAATTTTTAAATGGTTTGTCTTTTTGGCTAGGGGGAAGCAAGGGAAGCCGGCAGAATAGATCCACAAGTGATATGGAGTCAGTCTCTTGCTGGAATTTGCAAAGCCTATTTAAATATGACCTTAGTTGTGAGAAGATTGTTTTTAAAATATAGAAATTCATGAAGACAGCTCTTGAGAATGCAAATTTTGAAGAACTTGGAATCTTTTTCATTTCAAATATAATATTAACATCAGAGCTCATCTAGTGGATATCACAGTATGTAAAACAGAAAGAAATCACAACAATAAAAACAGCCTCTCTGCTTTGCTGAGGTTCGGTGCTGTCTCTGCCCTACACCATTGCCTGCATGTTACTGTTTAGAGAAATAGCACTGTCCACGAGAGATCTAAAGGGTGGTAAATTAAAGTACGACAACTAGGTGCGAAGCGATGAATGGACTCCCGCAGATGAAATACCATGACTTGCAATGTGGGAATGATGCTTTTAGAACTTTTCAGGGTTGTTTGCCTGTCAGGGGCAAAAATGAGGTTTATGCAAGGGGGAAAAAAATGATAAGAACATCTGAATACACATAGCAGTTAGAAGAAAAAATGCAAAGCAGTTCACATGAGGAACAAAAAGTGTGAAGAAAGGTGTTACCCCAGGAGACCCTTGAGCCTTCCGGAGGGATGACCCAACTGGTGGGTGGGATTCAGCTCTCATTAGGTCTTTTCCCTTGACTATTTCCATACCTTTTCCATTTCTGTAATTTTTGCCAATACGTCTGAAGATTTTTTGCAAGATATAATTTGCATATTAATGCCTCAAAAAGAACTAAATTTTAACAGACCCTGATACTGTGGAAAGGGTTACGAATGAATGAAAACAAGGAAGAAAGAATGTTAGACCTTTTATTCAATTTTACATATGTATCTTTCCGTAGACCTCAAATGCTCTTAGTCACAGTAGAATTATTATTCTAAAGAAATTATTAAATCACACACATGCATTTTTAACTATCTAAATGAAATTTGTTTTTGATAATTCAGATATTTTTATTCAAAAGAGAAATTTCAAGCTTAAGCTAGTTAAAGCTTTCTCTGACATTGAATTACTATAAATGGAATGATTTATCAGAAAAGGAGTGTATGTGTACACAAGAAATCTAGAGGAAATATTTTTGAGAATTTCAGCCAAATGAGACATGGTAGTTAATGACTGCTTTTAAAAGTCCAGAGTATTTTTGCTAAAGTGTCCATATAATATGATTTTAATTTACTGGTAATTAAATTTGTTTTCAGTTCACGTAAAAGATAATTGATAACTCGTAGCCTGTTCTTTCTTCCTGAACTGTAGGCATATGACAATTTTATTCCCCGATTTCAGCCCTTAGTTTTGAGAGTGGAAAGAGAAATTAGGGAAATTTATAGGGAAATTAGGGAAATTAGGGAAATTAGGGAAATCCATTATTAGCAGGGCAATGTAGAGAGATTTGAGATGTTTCATAAAAGACTTCCCACCTAAATAAATCCAGCCTCCTTTCACCTGATAGTGTCTGCAATATACCTTCAAAGAGAGTTTTATAAACATTGTTGCCTCCAGGGACCTTTTAAACAACATCACTCCTTCCAGAGGTATAGGGCAGGCACCTGTTCCCGGGGCTGAGGAAAGAGGATGTGTGCATTCATCCCATCTTTTTCTTTGTGGTCCAGACCATAACGAGGGCTCTGGGAAGGGACGCTATGATGATTGGTGAGGCTGGGTGGGTTCTCCTGCAGTGAGGAACCCTAGAATCAGGACACTTGGCATCCAGGAACAATGAGATGGCACAGGGGGAAGCCACTGCAGGGAAAGAGGCTGCAAAAAAACCAATGGGACTATGTCACAGTTTTACCTAAGACCACTAGCCTTGATCTCTGTAGGCTCTAAATGTGCGTTCAGTGTGAGGAAGCTGGAAGATGGTAGCAGGAGATGGAGGAAGGGAAGATTTGCTTAGCCCTTCATGGATTTATGTTTAGCAGTCTGTGAAAGAAACTTAGGGTTTATTCCAGTGCGCACTTGACTATATCCCTGATGCGGGCAAGCGGAGAGTCCAAGGCTAAGGATTGACCTCCTTAGTCTATTAAAGAACCAGGGGTTTGGAGGTTCTGCGCTTGTATCTCTATTTTCATGGGCAAAGTTGATCCTAGGAGTGAAGTGAGAAATAAGTTCAGGAGCCCCTCACCCTTGGAGCTCTGCAACCTGTGAGCTCTGAACATGGTTGGAGGTGTAAAGTGCTCCAAGAGAATGTGGGGGTGTGGGGCAAAAGAGTGGAAATTAGCTTGCCTGAGGGCTTGGCACCAGGGGGTGTGGGGCAGGTCATGCTATGGACTCTCTAGGTCTTTACAACCTACTGCATTCTGGTGGGTAAAGGGGAGAAGGTTGTGAAGGTTTGCAGGGTCTCTCTCTCCACTCGTCCAACACTGCAACCCTCACATTCAACCTCCCCACATACTCCACAGTTTATCATTGCTCATCCACGCCATAATAGCTTCCAGTTTTCTGTTGAAAGAATATGGCTTTTTGGTATCAGTAACAATAATTTTTTAAAAAATATATTCCAGAAACACCGATAAAAGTAGTAAAGTGGTTATTGTCAACCACCCCTCTCTCTTCTACTGAATAAAACATGAATGGTGGGGTTGAATGGAACCTCATTAAAAAGACATGCTGACAGGCAGCTCCTCAAGGCTTCGTCTGAACTCTCCAGTCATTAAGTAGCTTGGCGATGAATGTGGGAGCAATAGAAGTATTCCATAACACAGACACTCTTTGAGTGGAGAGAACAGGCAATGGCTAAGATTTTAGAAGCACAAAGTCTAACTGTCTTGGTTCTTTAATATCTTCACCACAGGAAATAGTGGGCATTCACTAAATGTTGAACAAATAATTGAATGAACATTTTTCAGGGCACTCAAATCCTTCCCTTTTAGCACTCACTTCTCCAAATCTGCCCTCTAACACCCTAAGTCCATCCCTAATAGACACCCCAGATGCAATTATTTTCAAGCAACTCTACCAGATGAAATTGTGTATCTGTGACCACTCAAAAATATCTTGACTCTCTTGATATCAAATAAAGCCCACATACTATTGAATATTATGTGTACATTAAAAGAACAAGGTAAATCAGACTCTAGTTTATGAATGGACCTAACTTTGTGGAAAGCATATGTCTATTAGCAGGGAGAACCTCTTGAGAAATCATTGGCTTTAGCCCACTCATGCAACTTTCCTCATTCCGATAGCTGGAAGAGAGAGTCTTTCTGTCTTAATACCCAAAACACTGATTACAGTAGCTGTATGGAGCCAAGGAACCAGGTAATCTAATTCTCTAATTAGATAGATAAAGGAACTGATGTTCAGAGTGCCTTAGTGATTATCTCAAGGTCTCACTTCTAATTAGAAGTGTTCGAAACAAAGCACAAATCTCTAGACTCTCAAGCTAGTGACCTTTCTCCCACAAAGCAACTGCTTCCAGAACAGACAGAACGGGCAAGAGACAGACTCTCACCAGACCGATCCATTTGGTTATTAGGAACAGACGCACATTGAAAAGAACGAATGAGGTAGAGTTCATATAAGCTAACAAAGAAACATCTCCAGACATTATTAAATGAAAAAAGCAGTTGCCGAATAGTGCACAGAGTATGAGTCCATTTATGTGAACCAAAACAAATAGTGCATATTTCTATGAAGAAGGTCTGAAGGAGGCATTGACCCTGGTAAAAGTTACCACCTCTGTGGAGGACTATAGAATTGGCAATGGTGGACAAAGGAAAGTTTGTTCTTATCTGTATTGTTCGAATTGTTTTATGAGAAGAATCTATTTATGCATTAATTATTTCAGAATTAATGTAAAGGTATAAAACTACACTTTTTTTTTTGGTTACACTTTGTGTCACTCTGATGGCTTTGTTCCTATCACTGTGAGTCATGTGTAGAGTACCCAGTTTGTCACCTTGATTCATGTCAAATGGTCACATTAATACCAAAGTTTTAGGAGTGATGGTTTGGCATGGAGGAAAAAGAGAGAGGGTTTGTGGGTTTAATTTCATCTTCCACAGAACTATGCCTGGTCTTCTCCCTCACGATAATTGCCATTTCAGACTTTTGTCTTAGATCAGGCCAAACTCCTTGAATATAATAATGATGATAATGGAATATATATATATATACTGCTAATAATATATAACAATATCTATGCTCTTTTTTGAGCACTAACTCTATACCCAAACACTTCTTTTAAGCACCTTCTTTCATTATCATTCTAGTTTTAAGCTTCAAAACCACTCTGTGAGATAATTACTATTATTATCTCCATTTTAGAGGTGAGGAACTGAGGCCTGAAGAAGTCAATGAACCTGACTGCAGCCACATGGTTGGTGAGGGGAGGAGCCTGGATTTGAACCCAGACAGTCTGATTCGGGTTCATGCTTGGGCACAGGTGTGAGCACTTTGCGTGCCTGGAGAAACGCTGACCACCAGTGTCGGTATACGAAGTGCACATAGGGTGGAAAACACAGCTAGTCTAAACTAGCGTGTGTGTGTCTTTGGAGAAATCTGTCTAACCCAGTTCCCCATCGCTTCCTGGTTGTGCTCCACTGAGTCCATTAACTCCGGGTTTCAATTGCCTCTGGGTTACCAAATCAACTGGATAATTCCATCAGGCAGTGCACGGTGAGGGGAGAATATTCTCCCATGGAGAGTAAGAACCCATCTGCTATCATGGTTAAGCCTTGCAACAATGTCTCAATTACCAGGTCCTCGCACTTAGAACAACAGCAATAAATAAAAAAGAACAACACTTAAGAAACATCTTTTGAAAGAGAGAAGGGCTGACTTCCCAGGGGCTGTTGAATCATTCTTTTTCTCTCTTTTTAATATTGACTTTGGATATGTTAGTTTTGTTCCTTCCAGATTTGGACAGCATAAAGCGGTAAATTTTGAAAAGAGTTTTATAGTTTTTGTGTTTTTTTTTTTTTTTGTAGAGAAGTTACTTTTTAGGAAGCTGTTTGTCTTGTGCTGAATAAGAAACAGTTTTCCCCCTGACACCAACTTCTGTCCAAAATTTGAGAATGATTTCATTATTTCTCTTTTCATGACCAATGTATCTCTGATTTATCACAGAAAGTTTGAGGTAGATCACAAGACTTTTTGACTAAATATATGCACATATACTTATGTATATATGTACGCATATACTATGTGTGTATATTTATGTATATGTATACATCTCTAGTGAACTATATTTGTATGTATGCCATTTGATGAAGAACTGAAAATTTCTTCTCTTCCGAAGTACCATCAAGCTTCTGCCTAGAGCATGCTAAATTGGCTTTTTTCACTTCTGCCAAATCCTGCTGAGGGAAACCACCTGCAATTTTAAAGTTGTGTTCATATTTCCATATACTTTGTGAACATTTTCCTTTTTAAAAGAACACCTGCTCCTTTTTTCCTCCACGTGGTGTCACACGTGTGCATACATCAAAGATGAAGTGGGGACATGTCATTTTGATTCTTCGACCCCCAAGCTCAAGATCTAGTGCTACTGCTATATTCATACACTTGTAAATACAGCAGATGGGCTCATTTCTCGAGTGCTAGCTCTGTGCCTGGCCCTGTGCCTGGGACCTAAGACAGGGTGGTGAATATAACAGATGTGGCCCCTGCCCTCATGGGGCATATGTCATACCCCGCCATCCTGCAGGACTCTGCTTGGCCTTCCTCTCTGTACAGTACTTAAGATGGGTGAGGAGCTTTGACATACCACACACATTTCTGCAAACAAAGCCATTTGTTTTAAGCTGAAGCATTTGCAGGAAAATTTAAATAATTTATCTGGAATGTGTCAAATGGAATGCATTTAGGAGATCTTTTTGGCTTTTTTTGGTAGCACATTTATAAAATAAAGTCTTGTTATCTTAGATTTCTCAACTAACTCTGCCATTTACTGCAAACAACATGTATGGACGACACGTGGAGGCAAGCTCAAGAATCTGAGCCTGATTGAGAGAAATATTTTAGGTCATTACTGAAATGAATCAGGGCCTCAATCGTTTTTTACTCAGAGCTCTAAGGTTTTGTGGCAGAAAAAAAAAAACCAACAAATTTTGTTGGGCTACAGCTGCCACTAAATGTTATCCATTATGTTATGAACCAAAGAACTGACCACATCCCCAGTCTTACCCTCCTCCACCTGAGAGAAAATATTGATTCTTGAAATTCCCACAAGAAAATGGAATCCTTTCGGTTAGGTCGGCATTGCTTTTGGAAAGAAGGCCAATCGCCCTGGAAGACCAGCTCACAACTTTTACTCGGTATTAAGCTTCAGTCGGTGTCATGTGTTCAGGGCCCGGGGCAGCCTGGCATGCTGAAGGAATGAGGCAGCACTGGTGAGCATCAGTGCCTCAAAAGCCTGGAGGAAGAAAGAGCAAGATGCTGGGCAGCCTTGCCCCAGAAAGGCCTGGGGACCCACTGCCTATGAGGGCACTTTCTGAAGATGAAGGCAACCTGAGGACGTGTTTGCTTCGTAACTCTGCAGAGAGCCAGCCTCTGTTTGCCTCTAAGCGATTTCTGACATCTTTCAAAGCACAAAATAAAACTTAAGAATCTTAAGTCTTTGCACGTGGCCCGGGTTTTTATGACAGGGACGTTTGGACATCTCTTGTCCTTGTCCAAGCTGAGACAAGAGAGATGATGTGTCTGCTTCTCCCAGGGCAGCAACCTACGGGCCCAGAAGGGCCCCCGCCAGAGCATATTGTGCTGGGAGGTCACGGGTGGCAGAAACTGCTGGCCTCTCTCTCTACAGCGCTCAGGAAACATTGCACCCCCAGCACTTTCCGCACAAAGCGGTCCATGGTAGCAATGCCCGCGCGTGGTTCAGAAGCCGTTCGCTGCACTGCTTTGTAATTCAGCTTCCTATACGGCCTCTGGGAGTCTAGTGAAAGCTGCAAGCCTTCCTGCTGTCTATGCCTGGTAAGCCAATGCTAAAGTTTCAGAAATTCCTTCTTTTAACTCTATTTAGAAGTAAAACAGCCATTAGCAGAAGCAAGCATCTGCTTCTTGGGGATATATGTTCGTGAAAACATAACGAAGCTTTTGTTTATGACTAGCGTTAGTTGTACCAAGCGTAATAAATTTGCCCTTTTGAAAAATTAAAGTTGGAAAAATAACATGTTAAAAAAGGACAAATTACTTACACCATTGTTCCTGGGTTGAATGGCAACACAGATAATTTAGTCAAAACATATCTTTAACCATTTTTGGTGTGTGAAAATTTTGTGTCTCTGATTATAGCTGGCTGAATGTTTTCCCCAAAATAATGGGTTTCGAGCATTAATAACAGGATTATCTGTCAACATAAATTGCTCTGACTTTATTCATATGCAATAAAGCCCTGATAATAGATTATACAATTAACTTTCTGTGGTTGAAATAAATGAAATATGAATGCTTTTAGAGGAACCCAATTGGAATTAAATTACATTACACTGAGTTCTTCCAGTTTATGACCACAGGTCAGTAGTGTAGATGCATTTATTATTATTTGAAATCTTTTTCTCCTAGCACGTAGTAATGGTGGGGAAATTAAACGACACTGAAAATTCTGGAAATGAGGAAAAACAGGGTGAAACCATAAGCATCAGGCGAATGAAAAGTGAGAAGAGTTGTTTGGGTAAGTCTCTCCTTGGACATTGCTCTCGATGCTCTGTGGAGAAAGGGGGTGCATTGCCCCTGTGGAGGTGACACTGTTGCATTCACCTCATCAACCTGGAATTGCACAGTTCCTCTGAGCATCGTGGTTTTAATGAAGAAAAACATAGGACATTTTTTTAAAAAGCAAAGATAAGCAACATTTGTCCTTTTACATAATAACATTCTATAAAAATTTAAATTCATTTCACTAATATAAATGTCACAAAACAATTAGCTTTGTTTTCCCATCTCTCTCTTCCAGAGTATAGGTTCATCTTAATTTTCTCTAATTATGTTTATGAAGAGTGTTGACTATTTCAAATACATAATTAGTATTATAATTACCACAACTGTGGGTAAAAAATGTCATCTACTATTCATTTGTACAGACCTTTTCATGTAAATTGTGGAGTGGAAGATGCAAGGCCTTTTGGGGCTAGGGGAGGGATAAAGTTAGGTCCCCAAACCAGAGAAGCTTTACTCCACACTCGCTGTTCACGGTCCTTTGTCTCACTGTCTAATTGAGAAGAGCCTCAATATACCATGATCTCAATTCCAAATAAGTTTCCAATGGGACTTCTTACAACACTTTTGAAAAATATGTGGCTAAGACTCTGAGGTGATTTGTTACAGTCTTAATTCCAAAGCTTTATTCAAATCTTCCCAGGGACTTTCCTGGGCTCTGAGGACATAATGGGCTAGAGAATGAACCTTTTTTTTTTTTTTAAGTAAAGAAAGAAGAAGAGGTCAAACAAAATCCTGTCTGTACCATTTAAATGGAAGTTTTCTCCAACCACAAAAGGATATTTGGGGGATAATAAGGAAAACTGAATAAGGACTAGCTCTCAGATAATATCAGGGAATTTGTAATATTTTTAGAAGGGATAATGGCTTGTGGTCATGAAGGAAAATATGCTTATTTTTAGGGGATACGTGCTGAAGGGGTAAAGTATTATGAGGTCTACCAGTTATTTTCAACATATACTGAAAATGCACATACAGAGATAAAGCAAATGTGGTAAATATCAGCACTAATCAAATTTAAACATTGGGTATATAGGCAGTCATTGAACCAGTAATTAAAGGCCTATCTTATCAGTTGGAAATGTTTCTGGCTGCAAGTAACAGAAAATGCAACTGACAAGGGCTGAAACTAATCCATTCATCACTAACTAAACCAGAAGTCCAGAAGTTTTCCAGATGGGGTTGGTTCAGCAGCTCAGTGATACCATCAAGACCCCAGCTTGTTCTGCCTCATCACCCTCAACTGCTTGGCTTCTGACATAGTCGATTCATAATTGCAAGGCAGCTGCCGCATGCAGCTCTGGGCATCATGGCCACGTTCAAGGGCAAGGGGTGAGGGTGGGGATGGGAAACAGCAGAAGCAAACTCTCCTCTTGCACTGGCCTCTTTTCTCAGAAAGCAAAGTCTGTCCCAGAAGCCATTTGGAGACTTCTGTTTACGCCTCAGTGGCTAGAACAGTTAGAGGCCAATCCTAGCCACGGGGGATCTGGGAAATGGCATCAGAGTAAGTGACATATCCATTGTGATTTGTCCCCTTGGGTTATGGATGTGCTGTCTTCCTGAACAAAACTGATGTTCTGTTAACAGGAGGAAGGGGAAAATGGCGGGCTTTCCATTTGCCACACAGATGCCCTTTTTCTCCGGAAGGGAACTTGTTCTGTTTTATTAGGTAACAGAAATGATTTTAAATGAAACCAAAATTAAACCTCATTCTGCACTATATTATGAGGATGTTTAACAGAAAGAGAAATGATACCCAAGAAGAGACTGGTTTCTTGTTTTCTTGTACATGGTCTCTTTAGTAACCAGTGCAATAGAAGCTTTTTGACAATTCGTGAAAACTATCTTTGGTTTTACTTTCCAGTTTGGTAATACATTTTACTTTTAAAGAGGGTTCTCATTGTGATAGATGTTATGCAGCAGAACAGAATATATACCACTACTCATCATATTATTAGCCACAGTTGATTGAGTGTCCTCTATAAGCAAGGCACGTCATCTCATTCATGTAAGAAAAATGTGCCTGGTTGTTACAAAAAGCTCAATTCAATGAAAAATGAGAAGTGAGAAAACTGAAAGCTTTCAGCAATTGACCTCTGTGAGGTCAGTATAATAGGATACTCTTAACATCTGGACTCTTAAATGGAAGCCCATTTATTGATCATAACAAGTAATAGTCATAACTAGAGCTACCTCCTGTCCCCTTCCCTATCCCTTGGTCCAAGAATAGGCTTTCTTTTAGAAGGATGCTACATGTCCATTGTAGATGTATTGGCATGAATTTCCAAAACCACGGTAGCCACATAACTATCACTGGGAGCCATAGTTGTGTGTCCTCGGAAGGCATAGCATGACATGGCCTGGAGTCAGAAGGTCTTTGAGTATCCAGAAGTCCCTCATCATCACAACAGCCCATTTGTCTGATGACTTAGCTTTTGTGTTGACTGATGATATTGAGTTCAAATATATCATGACTGGCTCTCCCCTGTTTCTGGGTGACCTCAGGAATGTGGCTGACTGTTACATTGACCCCACATAGAGGCTCTGCTACGAGGCTGGTTTGGAATAGACCCAAGAGACCCCCTTTACTTCTATGTCAACCAGGCCCATTGGGCTCCCCAACTCAAGCATCTTATTGGGGCTGCACCTGTAGCCTATGACTTGCCTGTTTCCCTGCGGTGACCCCTCGGAACTGTCTTATTGCTGACAGAAGCCATGTGACTGTTTTACCTCCAAACTTAGATTTAACCCTTAGGATAAATATTTTAAGTGATTTCTCCCATTGTCTTATGTGAAATATTTCCTTTTGATTTAACCTGAATATAATATGGGTATATCGCTTTAAAATAAGAAAAAGAAAGAATAGATGTCCTAGAGGAGAGGAGAGAGTGTGGTAAGGAGTCAGCTTTGCCATGAGTGTGAACAGGCACCCATGGGAACAGAAGGGAACATGGAGCAAAGGTGCGGGCAAGTGGGCAGGTGTGGTGATGGGAACTCAGGGAAGTCCTCTTCTGCTTTCATCTCCTTAGTGATGTAGAAAACAAGGCCATCAGCTCAGAGCAAGGGTAGGAAAGATTTCAGGAGAGAAGTAATGAACAAGAAAGATGTAGTTGGAACAAGTGGAGCCTAAAGGCCCACTGACAGTTAGTGAATGAATTTGAAATGGGATCAGCCAGGGAGAGATAATATACCCCTGGCCAGGTTCTCTCCCCTGGCTGGGCCAGACGGAAGATTAGGAAACACTCTGGGGAATTCCAGATGTGAGAAGCTGGCTCCCAAGAATTTCTCACTACCACCTAGGGCCAGCGTCCCCAGCCTGCAGCAGCCTGTGGTACCAGCCAAATACCCTGCTCTTCAACGCAGTTTCTGTCACTGGAAAATATGTCCAGTGCTGGGGAATGATGTGGAGAGCAAAACCCTGATGCCTCGGGCATGGCTGATGTGGTAAAGGATAGAGGCGTACCTAGGGAGAGGCCATAGGGTTGTGACCTCTTTAGGTGTGAAGCACCTAAGACCACAGGTCTTTTGGCTTTGGAAAGGGTAGCTGAGTAGTTCTCCAGAGTCAGGAGATGGTATGTCCAACTTTGATGCCCTTCCTCATCGCCTTATACTGCCCTTTTGGGTTCCAGGGGCCCTCTTAAGTGACCTGCCACGGTTCCATGATGACTGGCTTGTGAGGTGACTGGGTAGCACCTAGCACCATCTAACATGAAACATCACTCTGAATTTTAATTCACTGTCTGTTATCCCCTGGATAACAGGAGAGTAAGAACTCTGTCTAACTTTTTTTTTTTTGACCACTTTATTCCTAGTGACTGGTAAAATACCAAAGGTAGTAGATGCTTATTGAAATTTGAATGCATACATACATAAAAGAGGGCGGGCAGGCAGGTGGAAAGAAGGGAAGGAAAGAAGGAAGGAAGGAAGGAAGGAAGGAAGGAAGGAAGGAAGGAAGGAAGGAAGGAAGGAAAGAGGGAAGGAAGGAAGGAAGGAAGCAAGCCACTATATCAGAGCTACTCTGATGAATTGCAAAGATGAATCTGAATTGGTAATAGTTTCTTCAGAACACAAAGTGCCAAAGTTAGAGAAAGCTAAAGTGCAAAAGCAAGAGAGGTGGGTCATCAAAGCCACTGTACCCCTCTGTGGATTATCAGCTGTGGGGGCCTTCATATACAGCCACTATGCCCACCAGCTGTGGGCTAGAGCCTGTCTCAGCTATTCACCCAGGAACTCTCTCCTGCTTCCCTCCTGCCCATCTTAATCATCACCCCTTAATGTCGCCTTTCTGACACCCTCACCAAAATGGCACCTGATCCTCATCCGTGAGAGCCACTGACATCCCAGCCCTCCTGGTCTCCTGCAAACTTTAAAAGTTAACTCTCTCTAACTTTTGCACTTTATCCTCCAACCTCTGGATTTTCTTGTTTGCAGTTATGCTTTTTCTTTTTTCTAGACTTTTGCATCCATGGTTCTCCCAACCCAGGAAGCTATCTCCACCCTCAAACTCCCTCTTGGCCCTCAGGTTTTGCTGGGGGGTAATGCCCACTGAAAGTCCCCATCCTGCTGTCTCAGAATGAGTAGGCTGCCATTTCTAAGTTCTTCCATTCCACTCTGGGCTACCTCCTTTAAAGCATGTATTGTAGTTTAATGGCTCGCTTACCACTCTGTTTCCATCTCTAGACCCGAGAAAAGGGATATGATTGAATTTTTCTCTAGTAGTCATTCAGTGACAAATAGAGATTGCTTTGAATTAAAAAAAAAAATTCTGAGAATCCCTTAACTTGAGCAAAACCATGTTTTTTTTCTGTTGGTCATGTTTTTATTTAGCACTGGACTACTCTCTCAAACCAAATTCACGCCAAGCAGGGTTTTATTTTCTCAAAGTTAACCGGTAAAATTTGCTTTAAAAAGTACTTTGGTCTTGTTTTACCATTTAATAACATTTATCATTTGTATACATGTGTTTTAGGAGCAACATTGATCTACCTCATGAGCCCAAGATTTTTGATTTACGTAAGCTGTGCCTTATCAATATGGGTAAGAAAAATCAAAATGAAGTTAATGTATTTTGGATGGCTAAGAGGGCTTTAATAGACAATCAGAATGTCTCAAAATATCTGATACAAAATGTGTGTATATTTTTGTTAAAAAATATTTTGAATTATTGACTATATAATGCACAGAGAAAGTGCATAAGACATATATGTATAAGGAATGATTATAATAAATAATTATAAAGTGAATTCCTTGCAACCACCACTCATGTCAAAAACTAGGATGTAGCCAACACCCAAGAAGCACCCCCTTCTCAATCACACCCCCTCCTCAACAATGAAAAGAGCCATGAGCCTCACTTTTATGATATTTACTTTCTTTCTGTTCTTTATAGTTTTACCACTGGGGTAGGCATCCCTAAATGATATAATTTAGTTTAGTTCAAGTTTAGTTTAAACTTTCTATAAATGAAATTCTAACTTATATGTTCTATTGTGTCTTGCTTCTGTTTACTCATCATTGTTGGTAATTGCCACATGGTTGCATGCAACCCTGGTTTCTTACTTCTTGTTGCTCTGTAGTATTTCAGTGTATAATACATCACCATTTATTTTATTAGTTTTCACGAAGGGCCAGATTTTGGTTTTATTAAGCCCTTCTATTGTATCTGCATTTTTCTAGTTCATTAATTTCTGCTCTTACCTTTATTATTGCTTTTCTTCTCTTTTCTGTGGGTTTAATTTGCTGTTCCTTTCTTTTCTAATATAAATATTTAAGACCATAAATTTCTCATTAAGCAGTATTTTAGTTGCATATGACAAATTTTGTTATGCCTTGTTAAAAATATTTTATAATGTCTTTTAAAATTGCTGGTTTGACCTATTGATTATTTAGAAATGCATTCCTTAATTTATAATTTAGCTTAATTGCTTTGAAGTCAAAGAATATTCTCTGTATGGCTTAATACTTTGACATTAAGATTTGTTCTATGATCCATTATCTGATCAATTTCTACAAACATTTCAGGTACCTTAAAAGTATGTGTATTTTGAACTTGTTGGGTACAGTGTTTTTTATGTAACCTTTAAGGAGAATACACACACATATATAACATAAAATACATATAAATATATATAAACTTAATATATATTTGTTTTTTGCTTGCTCTAGCAATTATCAAGAGGAAGGTAGTGAGTTAAAATCTCCCACAATGATTGTCTGTTTCTTCTTTTATTCTACACACTTGTGAGTCACATATTTTGAGCCTTGTTATTAGATTACAGTTGATGTACAATATTGTATTAGTTTCAGGTGTACAACATAGTGATTAGATATTTATATAACTTATGAAGTGATCATCTCAATAAATCTAGTACCCATCTGACACCATACATAGTTATTACAATATTATCGACTATATTCCCTATCCTGTACTTACACCTCCATGACTATTTTGTAACTACCAATTTGTACTTTTTAACCCCCTCCTCTTTTTCACCCATGCCCTCAACGCCCTCCCATTTGGTAATAGACATAGATCCTTTTTTGTTAGTGTTTGCAGAGTATATCATTCCATCCTTTTACTTTCACTCTTTCTTATTCTTTTGTTTTAATGTGTCTCTTACAAAGAGCATCTAGTTTTTTTTTTTAAATTCAACTTGCTAATTTTTATCCTTCAACTAAAATATTTAGTTCACTTGTCCTTAATGATAACTAATGATATATTTAAGATAAGTCTACCATGTTATTTTGTGTTTTCTATTTGTCTGGCAAATTACACATTTTCTTCTTCTTTTCCATCTTCTGTACTATTTTTTTTTTCTTTCAGCTTGCCTTTCTGTGTTTTATTGTGAGTTTTTCTCATACATATCTACAGTTAACTGATTTTTCTTTAGTTATAATCTCTATTGAATCTATCAATGAAATTTTAATTTTAATTTCTGTTACTATTTTTTCAGTCCTAGAATTTCTATTTAGTTCTTTTATAAACTGCCTATGTCACTTGATAGTTTCCAATTCCCTGCTCAGATTGTCAGACTTGGCATTTGTTTCTTTAATATAATAAAGCATTATCATCTTACAGCCTGTGGCTGATAATTGAAATATCTGACATCTCAGTAAGTCTGTTTCTGTGTCTATTACTTATTGTAGATCTTGCTCATGGTGCTTCATTTACTTGTATGACTGGTTCCCTTTGGCTGCATGCTGGGCATTGTATTTTTAAATCATTTTAAGAATATTTTGAAACCTAAATGATAGTATGTTACTTTAGAGAGGATTTTAATTGGCTTCCACAAGATGCATAGCAGGTACTAGCCATTGGGACCAGTTTAATCCAAGTTCAAAGCTTGAGATATCCTGGCCCATTTAGATGAGATAAAGCTGGGCTACAAGTCCAAGCAAGAGTTGGCTTGCTTGTAGTGTGTCCTTACTTACTCTGATGGTAGACTTATATAGGATCTGAGCTTAACGTGGAAACTATGTTACCTTTGTCCTGGTTTTGATAGGCATAGACTTCTATCATCTGACTTTCTGAAACCACCAGAACTGCAGTTCTATTTCATAACTATTTCTTCTGAATTAGCAGATACCCCAGGGTAACTTGGGCTTACTTATGGGGTTCTCATGTGCTCACAGGTATTCATCTGATATTTTTTCACAGACCTCTTAGCTCTTTGATGCTTTCAAGATTTTAAAATATATTCTGTCCAGCTTTTAAAAGTATAACTATATTGTATTAGAAAATGTTATAGCTGTACTGCATACAAGTATAATTTTGACATTCTGGTTTTAAATGCTGCGTATTACATACTCTTTGGGAGAAATGCATCTTTCTGCATCTTAACTTTGTTCCATCCCTTTGGTCAGTGACTAACACATGCTTTGCTTCTGCTGCCTTGCAGGGAGACCGAATGTGGCACTTTGCCATGTCTGTGTTCCTGATAGAATTATACGGACACAATCTTCTTCTAACAGCCGTGTTCGGCTTAGTGGTGGCTGGATCTGTATTAATATTTGGGGTCTTAATTGGTGATTGGATTGACAGGAAACCGAGAAATAAAGGTAACATTCTTTTTTAAAAAGAAAAATTATTTATTCAAATGTTTCAAGTACACAGTACATTGGTTAGAAATCTATATAGTTCATAAGGTAACATTCTTATCTATCACACACATAATTATATAGTAAATTATGATCTCACTGGATCTTTTGGTTTATTTAGTGAGATAAAACACCGAAATGAACTTAATAGCAATGGAATATAACTTTTAAAAACTAGAAAAAGAGTTAAACAGCTTTGTGTCATTCTCTGGTACTACACTGAAAATGTTTTAATGTAGTTTTTAGATTCTCACCCATCCCTGAAAACATGCTTTCTTTTTAATATTCTGGTATTACCTATGTTGTATATACTTGTGTTATTTTTATTAAAGACAATTTCTATGTGTGAAATATGTCTTTATACCAAGCATTCTGTCTAAACTAGGCATTAATATATGGAAACTTATTTGTTCAAAGATAGATCTTCATTTAGCTTTTGGCTCTAATATCTCTTGAACCCTCCTTTACTCAATAAAAGTATAGGATTTTCTAAGTTTTTCCTATTCTTTTGATTACTAGTCAATGTGATTATTTTCATTCAATGTATGAGGCCTGAAAAGGCATTCTCTAAAGCCACATCCTTGGAAAGGCTAACTTATTTAAACTCTGAAGTATTGGTCCTTAGGCTATATTGATAACTTCAGTCACAAATGAAATCCAAAAGAGTGCGATATAGCAGAAGAAAATTTCAGGTTCTCTGATTTATCTAGTATTTTGCTTTTCATATCATCGTTCTCTCAAAGTATGTTTTCATTTACTTGCAAAGCCCAGCATTTCCCCTCCCCACCCTTTTGGTTGCGAAGGCTTTGCTTCTAGAGAACACATGAGCCTGCTCTTTGCCTCTTGATTGAGCCTGCAATTACTGATAGAAACAAAACCTTGCTTGGCACTGGAATTTGGTCAAATGTGGTTGCTCTGCTTCAAGGATGCTGTAGCTGTGACCTGTTTTTTAAAACCAAGAGTAAATATTGTTTCCATTCACAGTTGCTCATGCCTCGCTCTTCACTCAGAATGCCTCGGTCACCGCCTGCTGTGTGGTCCTCATGCTTGTGTTCTCCTACAAAAGGGAGATGGAACAAGTCTGGCACGGCTGGTTCACTGTGAGTGTCTCCCGTCGCCTTCCTGCCCCCTGACAGTGATGTCAGAGACAAGGCCTGAGCTTCCTTCAGTGAGTCATCTCTGTACCGCCCTGCTCACTGGTTTGGGATCTGGCTGATCCTTTGCCCATGTTGTCCTCACCCTTAATTTGTGAATCAGAGCTTCATTTTCAAAGACACAAAGGCAACAGAACAGTAGAGTGTCTGCAAGGTACAAATTAGCTTCGGATATGGTGCTGATGGGATAAAAAGAAGAAAATGATTAGGATCAACACAATAATGTTTGGCTCTAGGCTTACACTAAACCTCTTTCTCTGGAAGGTTTTTGTGTTCATTTAGATGTTCCTCGAGGTGTCCAATAAATAACTCTGTGTACTACAATGGGCTGAGCAAGTCCATTGTGGGGTTCCAAACTCCCTTTACCCTCCTTCTGTAGGTGGCCTGCTATGCAGCCGTGATCACCCTGGCGGCCTTGGCGAACCTGGCCAGCACGGCATTGACAATCACCATTCAGAGAGACTGGATTGTGAGCCTCACAGGTGACAACAGAGGCCAGCTGGCTGGTGAGCTGTGCCACTCTCATCATCACACGTCCTCGATAGGCTGAGAAGTAGGCCTGGCTCAGGGAACAGAGTTGATGAGCCAAACAGGGCTCTGAGAGAGGTAGCAATGTAGCTCTAGGGAGAAAATGTTTGGAGTCAAACAGACTGGGACTAGAATCCAGTTATGGCCCTTACCAGCTACAAGTTACTTAACTTCTCCAGACTTCACTTTCTTCATCTATAGAATGAGAGAAATGACAACTCCCCTCCCCCTTCCACCAGCTCAGTTTTGGGAAGGATTCTGTGACATACAGGATTTGTAAACCACTTAGCACTGTTATCTACACATAGGAAGCACATAAGAAATAGATTATAATGTTATTATCAAGAGGATATATAAACTGTACTTTTGGGAAAGAAGTTCTTCAAAATACAATATAGAAGTTCCTTGATGATTTTAGATCTGTAAAATGAATTAAAAACAATTTTTAGTCTGTGGCCATGCCATTCTGAACAAGCTCAACCCCATCTGATCTCAGAAGCTAAGCAGGGTCGGGCCTGGTTAGTACTTGGAGGGGAGACCTCCCAGGAAGACCAAGTGCTGTAGGCATAAAACAAAAACAAAAACAAAATTTTTGTTTCTGGCCAGTGATAAACTTCCACTTTTCTCCATTAATTCATCCTCAAATGTGACGGTTGATCATCACTTATCCGACAGTGAGAGATAGAATTTTTTCAATAACGGAACTAAAAGGAAAAATCTGGCATCTTTTTTGTTTTTTCTTCCATTTATAAAACTTGGATCATTTACATTGTGATATTTTCAAATTGCCAACTTAGAGCTGCGGCTCTTGTCCTACTCTATATTTGTGCAATTGGTACTCTCTGCGGGAAAAGTGTTGATAGCCAAGATAAAGGAAGCTATTATGGAGGAGTCTAGTAAAATATACTCCTTGCAAAGAGTAAAAGCCCCTTATAATCATGCATTCTTTTAAATTACACTTATTTGGATGTACTGTGGCTTAAATAACACCACCCAAAATAAAACAACTATGTGGGTAAAAGCTGGGTGACATGGCATTGAAAGTGTCCTCTGTCTTTGACTCCAAGAAAATCTTCCCAGTCTCTGTTAATTAATCTTAAAGAAATCTAAAATAAGACACAGATTCTGGTATGAGGTTCATTATCATTTTTAAAACAATCTTGTAAATATATTCAATGATGTTGGAATAGTTAAGAGAATAAACTTGCAGTCAGACTGCCTGGGTTGAAGTCTCAGTTTTACCATTTCCCTTCTCTGTGACTTTGAGCAAATAACTTCTTTGTGCCTCAGTTTCCTAATTTGTAAAAGGGAGATAGTATCAGCTTCTTAGGATTTCTGTGAGGATTAAATAAGATGAATAGAGGTAGAAGGCTTAGAATTATGTTCCAGGCACAGAATAAGTGTTCAACCAATTCTGTCCTTTATCTCCACTGTTTACCTCTCTCCCCTATCAACATGCTAGTCATAATAATGGCTATTAATGTTGTTATTGTTGTTAAGCTAGTAGGGTGAAATAGAAACGAGACAGGAGTTAGATGAAATAGCTCCAAGAAACCTAGTCTCTATCCCTCAGTTTACTCATTTGTTAAGTGTTCAGATTCCAACAGCTGATCCTGAAGGTCTTTTCCAGGTTGAAACTCCTATGATTAATGTGCAGTTAGACCGTTTCCTTCCTCTGCCTTACAGGGATGAATGCAGCAGTCCGGCGGCTGGACCAGATCATCAATATATTTGCCCCCCTGTCCGTGGGCCAGGTGATGACATGGGCATCTCACGTGATTGGCTGTGGTTTCATTCTTGGGTGGAACTTGATCTCACTTCTTGTAGAGTTTCTATTTCTGTCCAGGGTTTATCAACTAGTTCCCCAGCTGGCTATAAAACCCCAGCAACAAGCAGGGGGGCATTTCCTAGAAAGGCGACAGGAGGCTGTGAGCGTTCAAGGTAATGAAAACTCAGACATGGCTTTTGTTCTTTTTTATTCTCCTTTATGTCAGTGTCTCATTCCTTTTTCCCAGAGATGTGTCTCATCATACTCTCAACATTCTGTCTCCAAATTTGCCTAGAAACAATGAGAAATGAGAAAGCTCCAGCTGTGCCCTCGGTCATGCAGTTCACGTGGCTGCTCTCATGGGTAGGGGTAGGTGGGGCTGCCGTGTAGTTACACAGGTTGTACAGTTAGTTACACAGGTTGTGTACAAGGGCTCCACACAGAGCAACCCCAGTGTAAGTAGCACCGCCCCCCACATCGTACCTCCCCAGCCTGTGCAGAATACAACCTGCACAACCTATTTCATGGTCTTGGGGAGCAGATTACTCCTTTCTTTCTCACGCATAAACATCTTCCCTAAAGGGTCTAAGCTAGAGACAACTGTGTTAAGTAGTGTGGGCTGCTCTTTAGTCAAGACAATATGATGAATCAGCCATCACTGCTATCAGCCATGTGTTGTAAAATCAGAAATCCTCTAATTTTAGTGTGAGGCTAGGAGAAAAGAGGACCTGCCCATAAATATGACCTCGTTCTTCCAAGATGAGAATCGTCCCTACCTATTGAGACTGTTGCCCATCTGCCTGGTATAAAAGAGTCTGGTCATTGCTTCTGACCTGAGTTTCTCTTCCCAAACTTTTTACAATTAATTCTCTTTCCTCTCAAGTTGTTTTGTAATTACAGCCCACCAATCTCATTGCATGAATAAAGTATGTGTACTTATAGAGACAGACAGATATCATATTTAAATGATGGATAGATGTGTAGATAGATGGATGTATAGATAGCTAGCTGATAGATAGAGCTATATTCTTATCATCTGCCATTTATTAGCTATGACCATGCATGGCTAATTTATTCTGATTATCTGTGTCTCACTATCTATAAAGTAAGAATAACAATAACAGGGACTGACCTCCGGAGTGTTGTGACAACAAAATAAGACAGCCAGTGTAAAGTCCTATTTCACTTCCTGGCACATAGTAGACTTAAGTCAATGCTAGCCGTTTCTTTCTTTCTTTCTTTCTTTCTTTCTTTCTTTCTTTCTTTCTTTCTTTCTTTCTTTCTTTCTTTCTTTCTTTCTTTCTTTCTTTCTTTCTTTCTTTCCTTCTTTCCTTCTTTCCTTCTTTCCTTCTTTCCTTCTTTCCTTCTTTCCTTCTTTCCTTCTTTCCTTCTTTCCTTCTTTCCTTCTTTCCTTCTTTCCTT
>PVKZ01003743.1:0-19033 GCA_004027375.1 Macroglossus sobrinus | reverse complement strand
TTGGCCCCTCTAGTCCTTTTCAGAGCTTGTCTCAATGTGTGCTAAATGCCTCTCACGAGTAAAGCCACAATGACACAGTAGCGAGACCATCAGATGCCACCAAAAGTGGTTGTATATTTTTAAAATTTGTTTGCAATCATTGCCTATTATGTCCTGGAAGACTGCAAGGTATCTATCATTTTCTCTTCACAAGTATCTGTTTCTTCAAGAAAATAACCAAAGGAAATGTCCATCACTATTCCTGAGTTTATTACCATGTCTTAGTCATGTGAATCCTTCCCTGAATCCTCCCTTTCTCGTCAACACCCACCTTCCTCACTTCACTGTGTGCCTTAGTGTGGGTTTTCTGAAAAGCAATCCTTGAGACAAGGATTTGGGGTGCAAGCTAATCTTTTTGGAAGGTGATCCCAGGAAGCATGGTGAAGGGATGAGAGTGGAGACAAGGAAGGGAGAAAAGCCAGTGAAGGAAGTATTAATATATGGGTTACTTCTGAGGGCGGTTGGAGCTCAATCCCATCCAGGCTCTCTCAGAGACTGTATAGGGTGTACCTCAGAATTGTCCCACCCAGGGCTAAGGAAACTGGGGTGTTTCTCCACCAAATATCATCACTCGTCAGTCAAAGGCTGTTCCCAGGAACATAAAGGCAGTATTGACTTCCTGCCTTTATGTTCCTATGGCTGGAGAGAGACCCTCAGGTGGAGACACAGGTGCTTGGGATGGGAAGCCATCCGTGCACCTGGGAATTGTCCAACGAAGAAGCAGATGAGGTTTGGGATGGGCTGTGGGCATTTGGGCAGGACACTGACATAAAGCTTATTGGGGTTTTATTTTAGGTGAAATGGACTCTTGGGAAACCACTGATGCATTCTTTGACAAGCCCAAAACTTTAGAAAAGCTAAAGGACGGCGAGTCCAGCCTTGAAGGACAACAGGCCTCAGGACGTTCTCGGCGCCTCCAGAGCACACGCAGGCTGCTGCGGGCGTGCCGCAGCGGCTGGGAGGCGTACTGCCGGCAGACGGTCTTCCTGGCCGGCTTGGGTCTGGCCTTCCTCTACATGACGGTGCTGGGCTTCGACTGCATCACCACCGGCTACGCCTACACCCAAGGGGTTGGCGGCTCGCTGCTTAGCATCCTCACGGCCCTGTCGGCTTTGTCGGGCCTGATGGGTACCATTCTCTTCACGCGGCTCAGGGGGCTCTATGGCTTGGTCACCACGGGAATCATTTCCAGCTGGATCCACTTAGGCTGTCTGACGCTCTGCGTGTTTTCCGTCTTTGCTCCTGGAAGTCCTTTTGATCTGGCTGTTTTCTCACTCCCATTAAGCAACAACTCTTCTTCATCCCATGAGGTGCTAAAAGAGGACCAAGTGCATGTTTATTCCTTTGAAAGAAATATGAACCAACCTATCCTTCCCGATCGCTCCTCCATCCACTGGACCAACAGCACCGTTCTGTTTGAAGGCGAGCAGGAGCCAGAGTATCCCGAGTCTTACATCTCCATCATCTTGCTCTTCGCGGGCGTGATCCTGGCAAGAATCGGTGAGCAGTAGGTCACGTGCAGTGGGGGATTCCGCAGTCTGCTAAGTAATCTTAGAAACATTTTGTGGTCTCACCACTGTGTCATTGTAAGCCTTCATTCATTGTTCATTCACTGACAACCCATTATGTGACAAGAACTGTCCTAGACCCTGGGTATGTGAGAACGGTTGAAACAGACCAAGTCTTTGCCCCATGGAATGGGAGACCACCAAGTAAGTAGTCAACAACAGTCAATGCCACAAAGTGACAGGATCTGTTAGCGAAGGACAAAAAGATCAAGAAGATAGAGGAGGGATACCCAATCTTTTTTTAAAAGCTTAGATTCGACATTCAATATTATTTTACATTAGTTGCAGGTGTACAGCATAGTGGTTAGACAGTTGTGTAATTTATGAAATGATTCCCCCAATTAGTCTAGTATCCACTGGGCACTATACATAGTTATTACCGTGTTATTGGCTATGTTCCCTGTGCTGTGCTCTACACCTTGTGACTATTTTGTAACTGCCAGTTTGTGCTTTCCAATCCCTTCACCTTTTTCATCCACCGCCTTGACTCCCCTCTCATCTGGCAATCACCAGGGTGTTTTCTCTGTATCTGTGAATCTGTTTTTATTTTGTTTGTTCATTTATTTTGTTCTTTAGATTCCACATGTAAGTGAGATCATATGGTGTTTGTCTTTCTCTGCCTGATTTATTTCACTTAGCATAATACCCTCTGGGTCCATCCATGTGTGGCAAGAGGTAAGATTTCTCTTTTTTTTAATGGCTGAGGAGGGACACCCAATCTTGTTTTGTGGATTGGGGAAGCCTTCCTGGAAGGAGGCAGAATTAAGAGACCCCTGAAGGCCAAACCAGGCAGGGGACATGGAGAGGGAGGGGTGCTCTGGGCCAGGCAGACTGTTGTATGAAGGCTGAAATGTGAAAACATGGAGATTCGGGGCAGTGAAAATAGTTATTTCCTGGGTGTCAGGCATGTAAACACTATGGCTGGCATCTACATCAAAGAAGCATTTTGACCTGAATCCTTTCTCTGTGGAACTGGCAGGGAGTGAGGGGACTAAGGACCAAGAGGAGACCAGCTGCTTGGGGGGTGGTGGCGAAATTCTTTCCCAGGGACAGGGTGCCTAACTCTGAGGGTCTATAAGCTTGTCTGTCCCTAAGAACTTGGTTTCTGAACTCTGCCATCAACCATATATCTTCATACCTGGCAGTGAGGACATATCTGATTTAGTTAGAGTGTTTAAAAATCATTTTTTTTTTTTTACAATTTTAATCATGTGGTGCCTGATGAATCCAACAGTGACATGTAGAGGGTTAAAAGTGATGGCAACAGAAATCACTTAACAGTATACAGGCCCACGTGATTAGACTTGCAGATTCCCAGCCTGGGAAGAATCTGAGTCTTGCTCTTAGATATGGAATCCCAGCAATCAGGTTTCTACCTAGAGAAATCCTTTCTTTGCCCAAGCCCTGTTCCTTCTCCCAGCTCAAAACTCACCACCTTCAAAGCCCCTCCCTGAGGCCACAGCTCAGAGCCAGCCGATTCCCCACTCCCACATCAGAAATGAGCAAAGTGGAAAGTGGTGAAAGGAGTGGGTCAAAAACGCAACAGGTCTTCCTCGTTCGTTCAGCAAGCATCTTGCATACCTCCTCTGTGCACCTCATCCACCACTCCCGGCACCAGGCCTCAGCGGGAGCCCTGCACACCTGGGCTCAGGGCTTCGCCTTCTCGCCTCTGGCGCCACAGTGGGCTGGGAGCACGGGGCTGGCGTGATATGGTCCTATGTTTCTATGGTCTGCCATGAAGACCTTTGAACCCTTGGTCTACAGAGCTTTGGAATATTGGGAGAGGGAAACGGAAGTTTTGTAGGCCCAATTTAAGAGGTTTTAAAACCGTGGGCCAGCCTGGGAACCTTATTTCTCTGACATAATGTGTATGTATGAGAAAGAAACTGGGTTCCTAATTCCAAATGCTGATTTAGCGACCTGTGCTTTCATCTGGAAGTTACCTGACGTCTTAAACAGTCTAACTGTAGTGCCTCATGGGCATCTTTTATTGGGGCATTTGGCTGGCACTTTCAGCCTTTAATTGCATGATCAACTGAGAGCAGATAGGCCACTTCAGATTTATGCAATTAACATTATATTATGACAATCAAGTATTTAGTTCAAAAGGAAAAAAAAAATCTCCCAGTACTCATGTCCCCAGGCGATGTCATCCTTCCTGACACAAAGGAAATGATCACATTTGGAAATGTGAAATCTCTGGCAGAGCCTGTAATCTGGAGAAGCATCTGGTATGAGAGAAACCTCAGGCTTTTAGCTGTCTCTTGATAAGGATGCCAGAGACATAGGCCACTCTTGACACTCATGAGGGAGATAGCTCAGACATGGAGCCAGGTGGCCTGATGATGTCGGCCAGTTACCTAAGCTCCCCGTGTCCCCATTTCTTTCTCTGTAAGAAGAGATAATAATGAGAGTACCTACCTATCAAGGAAGTCCCGAGGATGCATCGAAGTAATTCCTGTAGATAATGGGGTTAATACAAAGCTTTCATAAGTACAGGAACTACTTGTTAAACATTAACATTAACTCTCATCTCCAGGCATTATGATCATTCTTATGTTTTGGCTGAAATTTCTGTGCTTTCAAGAACGTTGTTGTGTAAGGGGTGGGCAGAAAGAACCACAATGCTAAATGAAATGGATGTTCTGTAGCTCCCATACATCCAACGCCAACATTTATTCCTAGCAGAATTACAGATGGCCTTGGGGTTGGTGGCATGCTGTTGAACTTACACATGTTAAAAGCACCAGTGCCCAGGATATATTGTGCTGGTTCACTTGGTTAGCTTGGCCCCAGCCTGATGGCCATGATGCCTGGACTTCTTCTCATCAGGACTAGTGGCCTGTGGCCTGCCTTCGTATCCACCATGTATCCCCAAGCACAGGGCTCCTTTTAGATATGCTCAGTAAACATTGTTTGCATTCTAGTGGGAACTAAGTTACAGAACTTTGGCTACAACACAAGTTGGCATAGTGCCCATAAATCACTTTGCTTTCTAAAATCTAAGAACTATAGCTCTTTGTGCCTTCAGTTTAGAAATAATTCTGTCAGTGCATAATTAGCCTTCCCTGCTTGGAGCACTTCACATTGTACCACTGCAGCATGTTACAAACACTTCCTGACTCCGTAGGCTGTGCCTGTTGAGGGCCACATGAGTGAATTTTATAGGTGAGCTCCCTGTCAGAGTCCAGTGCAGGACAAACTCTTTGGTGGGCCAAGCCTCTGGACTTAGAGGCCATGCAAGGTGGTCAGGACAGCCCAAGATGATGGCGGAGGGGGGTTGTCAGGACCCCCAAGTGGGGCCACAGCAGGGTGACAGGGGCAGCCCAGGAGGACAGAAGGCCTGGCTGGTGCCCTGCAAAGGCAGATTCTGGACAACACAGCATATTTGCTCCAAATAATTCTTGAGTTCAGGACTAGGTCTGGGGATCAAGACGGAGGCTACCAGGAAGCTCCTGGAGGCCAGAGCTGGGCCTCAGGGAATCCAGAAGGCCACCTGGCTGGTGAACCAACCAGGCAGGCAGAAGCTGGGAGCAGGTGACCCTGGAGGAAGGCTCCAGAACCCTCGGGTCGGATGCTGTCACTCAGGGACAATACTATCATCACCACAGGTGTCGTCTGCCCTATTTGATGCCTGTGTGGCAGGTCCTGAGGGTGCTTCCGAAGTGCAGTTGAACTTAGCCTCTTTACGTGGTTAGAAGTGGGAGATGCAGTGGAGAGAGGAGTCTAATTCTTTCTCTGCTAAACCAGGAGTGAAAAGGAAAACTCTGGAATTAGTACTAGATTCGAAGCCACAGATTGCTCTCAAAATGTTTCCTCAACATTTTGGAGTGAAGTGGAAGGTATAAATAAATATACCCAAAATGAAATTTTATCATTATCTAGCGATGATGGTGGTAATGGCAACCCCAAAAGATGATTATAATACCACAGATTATTATGGTGACTACGATTTAGCAACCAAGTGAATCAAAGCACAGTATATCCTGGGCACTGGTGCTTTTAACAGTTTCAACAGCACATCAGCAACCCCCAGGTCATTTGAATTTCTGCTAGGAAGACACATAAATGGCACAGATGGCCAGGCACAATGCTATGCCCTTCACAATACTGGATTATATGATACAGTATAATCCAGTGAGGATGTCCCCATTTCGCAGATGAGGAAACTGAGCAACAGAAAGAACGACAAAACCAATCTTTGTCAGCTTTCTCACTGAATTCACATTTATTCTCCCCCAAAACTGCTGCCCTGTAGGTCTCTGGTCTTTCGACCTCACTGTGACTCAGCTTCTTCAGGAGAACATTCCAGAAACGGAGCGAGGGGCTGTGAATGGCGTGCAGTGCTCCCTGAACTACCTCATGGACCTCATCCACTTCATCCTCGTCATGCTGGCCCCGCGGCCCCAGCAGTTTGGCATGCTGGTCTTCATCTCCATGCTGTTTGTAACCACGGGGCACACACTGTACTTTGTTTACGCAAGGAAGTGTAAGATGAAAAACGTCTGTGCTCAGAAGACAGTGAAGAAAGGCACTCTGACCTGAGGGGGAGGCAGCACCTCTGGGAACACTGGCCCCATCCTGAGTGTTAGCAGGGATTGTCCTGCGTTGCTCCTAAGCGCCTGCCTTGTACCGCTGCTACATTGGAGACCAGTTGTGTCACCCATCACCTTTGCCAAAAGAATCAACCGCAGTCAAGGCATCTTTGTGATGATGGAGACTCCGGAGTTTGAAAAGGGTCTGAACCAAGGCGTGCTCACTGCCTGGACCCAGATTCCACTCCATGTGACCTCAAGGGGTCTGTTTTAATTTTGCCAACGTAATGATTTAGTGTTTTCACGTTTCTATTGTTCCTCAGATTTGAAAATTAGTTAGAATCTTCTGCTCAATGATGTTTGGTCTCAATTCCTTAGGTTTATGTTTTGTTCTACAGCTGGTTTGTAGATGCTCCTTTGATGTGCTAAGTGCCCCTCAAGAAGACAGAAGCTATTTGTTGGAGAAGCAGGTCATGGTAACAACCTTTGGGTGGTTTCTGGACTGTGTCCAGGCCAGAGATCAGGCTAAAATGTCTAGTTTGACCAATTCTGGTCAAGAAAGCCACTAGTTTGTGATGAGCTAATTTTGAGTTTCTGGTCACTTGTAAACAACATGAAAACTAGCTTTTGAGAAGCCTGAGAAAAGATCCTTATGGCTCTTTGTTTAAAATAATGACTTGCTATTTCGTAAATGCCGTGATATAGACATTCACTTAGAAGTGAGAACCATGAGGCTAGCCATGAAGCCCACTCTGGCTTCAGAATACAGAGCACGTTTTGTGTGTGGGAAAGTCACCTTTGAGGAATAGCCTGTAGCATGCTGAGTAGCCCCTTAACAGGTTGGCATTGGTGGGAATGATGTTTTCTGAGACAGGGTTTCTTAACCTCTATGCATTTGGGGTCAGACAGTCCTTTGGTGCGGTGCTATTCTGTGCACTGTAGGGTATTTTGCAGCATCTCTGGCCTCTGCCCTCTGGATGCTGTAAGCACCGCTCACCTCCAACTTGCAAGAATCAAAAGTGTCTTCAGACATTACCAAATGTCCCGAAGGAGGGCAAAATTGTCTCTCTGTGCCAGTCCCTCTTAAGAACCACTGCTTTAGAGAAATATGAAACCTAAGGGAAGAATCACCTTATTGTTAAAAAACAATAGTGACAAAAAGTCATTATTAGTCATAAGGAAACTACAAAAGGGGATTTTGCACAGACCTGCTTTTCAGAGTCAGGTTAAGAGAAAACAAGGAAAGGAGAGAATTTTGTGGAACATTTTGCTTTAACATAAGGTAGTTTGCTTTTTTAAAAAATATACTTTATACAAGTTCTAGTAATATATAGTACCACCTCCCCCAATATTTCTTCTCCCATAAAAAAAAACAACTGAAAGACTGCTACAGACACACACACACACACACACACACACACACACACACACACACACACAAACACCAAACTAACTAGATGGGGAACCAGAACTACTCTTCAGTAATGAAGTTGTATTTTGATGAGATGTAGCATAACAAGTCCTCTGGCCCTTGATTATTCTAATGAACACATAAGCACTTGTACAGAGAAATCTTTGAAGAACAGGAGACTGTTTAATAAATACATTCTGAAGTCTTATTTAAAATCCCCAGAAGTGCTAGCAGCTTGAGTGTATATGTCAGGTCTTCTAAGAAGTACTGGCTCCCTACACCTGTACCTTCTATCCTTGAAAAAACAGCTGCTTACTTCTAAATTCTTCATTTGAAGTGCTAATTTTACTCTTGCTTTTCCTCCAGGTCCTATATAATAGAAAAGCAACATCTTTCTCTCTATTGAATTGTGGAACCACTACCTTCATGCTTCCATTAATATTTTGATATTTTTTATACCAGCACTATCCAATAGAAATATAATACAAATTACATTTATAGAATTTTTAATAATATATTTTATTTAACCCAATATACCCCAAATATTATCATTCAACTTATAATCAATACGAAATTGAGATTTTTACATTCTTTAACATTAATCCTTCCAAAGCTGATGTTTTTAATACCTCAGTGCATCTCAGGTCAGACTAGCCACATTCCAAGCACTCAGAAGCCACCGTGGCCGGTGGCGACTGTATTGGAGTGCAGTTTGGACTCCATCATTCCCAAAGGTCCACATATATCTCCATATAGGTCTGTAAATGATAGAGTGAGCTCTATTCTGCTCTGGGGGAGGGGGCATTTGTTCAACTGGAAAATCAATGGTATCAGGCTCTCTTTCATCAACTACTACCTTCTGCTCTGTTCCCAAGAACGTGTCATGGTGACATAGAGTACGGTATTTCGACTGGATTTTAACTCTGAAACAGATGTGGAGCTGTCCCTCTAGAAATGCAGTGGGCAAACTAACTGTAGAGGGTACTCAAAACAACCGGCCCCTTGCAGTATAGACAATATCCAGTAGGGGGCCTTCTACTTATGGTTGCCTAGTCTCAGTCTGTGATAAATCACAACTTGGTAACAAAATATTGGAACCAGAACGTTTCAGTTCATGAATAGAAGGTAAATTTTGGAAAGGCAACCTTTATGAGTACAAAATAAAATAAGCCTTTCAAACACATCTCTGGCTGTTTATCTGTTCACATAATCTCAACACAGCTTTTCTCTTAAGAGGAGTTCTCCCTGACTTTTGGCTTGACCATCAGCTGAAGAGGTCCAGCCCCATAGGGCTCGCTGGCAACTGACCTGACTCGCTAGAGTCGGGTGCATCAATCTCCACTGTCTCTAGATCCTGGTTTGGTTATCCAGACAACCTTCTGTGTTCTTTTTCTTCTTTCAAGGTACTCGAGATCGTGAAGGGGAAGAAGCATCTTCCCACTTGGGTTCCAAAGAGCCTAGAATGCAAATGACCCCTCCAGCTTCCTTCCTCCATTTTAAACTTATATTCAAATGCCAAATAACGAATTTGCCTACTGACTCTTTTCTCTGGCTCCTAGGAGGCTCAGAGAGAGCTAAGTTGGCAGGAGCTTAAAGCACGAGGTTTAATGGCTTTTTTTTTGTAATCCTGCTCTCTTCTTGCTGAGCTTTCATTCCCTCTTCTAATTATTGTATTGTTTGCTATAAGCCACCCCAAATCATCTGGAAATGTGGTGACAGGGGTAGTGGGGGTGGGGGATGTGTACAAATAGAATGCTTCAGTTTGTCCTCACAATTGAATCTGATATTCACTCAGATACTAAGTGAAATTATTCCTTGTAACAGACGTTGACTGGGGCACATTCTAACTGGCTTCGTCTTACACAGTGACGTGGGTTAAGTCACATCGTGTAAAGTCTAGAGTCAGGAACTGTCTATCACAGAACTTAACACACAGAAAGAACACAGTAAATATTTGCCAAATTATATAAATATTTAAAGTTTTAGGAATGTCAAAAAGTACATCTTAGTTTGGAATATTCACTTGAACTACAAAGATTTGCTTGCTTTTAAGAAACAAAAATACCATAATCAAGGGTTTAGGAACACATCAGAGTACCTGTCAAAAACGGGATATCCTCGTTCTCAAAGTCAAATGGACTCAATCGACCTGAACTGACGTAGCAATAGAATAACTGTGACTCTGGGCAGGTCACATCTGAGGTTAGTGACTGGAATTCTTAATTAAATGTGGAACTACACATTTTCAAAATCATAACCATTAGCATAAAAACTGCATTTCAATCATTCTTTTATAGTCATGAGTCTTTTCATGCCCAAGCTCCTCCTTTGGAATTAATAAATCCTCTTTGAAAACATTTAATGCAAACCAATTCACTTCATTTCTCCTCAGGGCACTTGAGCACAAAAGAACAGCCTGGTCATTATTAACAGTCACATTGGCATCTTTCCACTTGATCCACACTCTGGCATGTGTCGTGTCAAGGAGGGCCTTGACATGCAGAGCCTTGCGAGTCGCTCAGACTCATCCCATTTTCTTTGATGATGCTACTTATTTTACTTAATCAAGGTATTGTACAACTCTGGATTGCCATGGTATAGGGATGATTTGGGGGAGATGGGACAGGGAATGTGTCAAACCTGGAACAAGGGGGTATCTGAGGGGCAGTTTGCTCCTCGGGGTAAGCTGGCACCATGCAGCTGTTTGAAGCACCATCATAGGGCAGGTCTCAACAGGCTCTGCAGGTGAGACCTACTGCCTGTGAGAACTATGGCTCAATGCTTGGCCCATCCCTCTTTCCAAAAATATCTTTGACTATCCCAAGAGAAAAAGGGACAGTTCGGACTGATTTTTTTCAGGTGTAAACTACATGGCTTATGCATCAAGATTTAAGATGATGCAAGACTAATGACTTAGCACCTGGCACCTCACTTTATTTCCCTAACTACCTTGCTAGCCAGTATTGGCCGAGACATTTTCTTAGAAGAGAATATTGCCAATGTAGAAAGCAAGGATGGAAGAAACCCAAAGCAGCACTAATGAACGGGCAGAACCGAATTTTTACACTGCATGTCCTGCTACTGCGTGGCCACCAGAATGGATTGTTAAGAGACTGAGCAAGCGACATCCCACAGGTGAGATTCAAAATGCAGCCATGATGAGGAGTATGTTGTTGCCTGAAAATTCCCAGAAATAGTGATTTTACATCTTTGATAAGTGAGCCAACACTTACCTTTTGGTCTTGTTTCTCAGGTGTTTACTGTGTGTACTGGTCACTTATGTGACTTACACCCCAAATTGATGTTGATGTTTTTGCCAATTTTAACATCTCAAAGAATCAAGTGCTGACCCAAGACTGCCTTCCCATAGATTTCATTGGAAATCTCATTAAGATGCCAGAAAGGGTAAGTGTTTAAAGTCCTGTTTATTGAAACATAATTTACATTCAGTAAAACTCACCCCAAATTTGACCAAAGCACAATCACCACCATAATCAAGAAGTAGAACAGCTCCTCAAAACTCCCTTGTGCCCCTTTGCAGCCAACCCCTCCCTAGGAATCCACTCGTTTTCTGTCAAAAGGGTCAAATTTAATCATTAGTGATCAGTGATGGGAAAATATGAAGGATATAAAACCTAGTTTTTAAAAGGCTACTTTGGGATATATAACCTTTAGAACAGTCAAAAGAATGGAATTTAAAATAACCTTCGTAAATTAAAGCACAGTTGACAAAGTTGTCTTAAGATAGTAGAATAGCTAATCTAGTTACTTTGTCAAGCTGCAGACAGGGGCTGGGTGATAGAAAAGCTCCTTTAAATAATGGAATTGAATTCTGTATAAATTCTCTTTGGGGCAGATATGTTCTTACAGATATATGTCAACTTCTCAAAATTTACTCCTGCTACCATCATGAAAGGGATAAAGAAAGCAAAAACTTCTCTCTATGTCAATCATCGCATGTTCAAATCCACCTTATCTTCTTTGAAGTGACAATTCTGTTTTTCAAGCACCAGCCCTGTAAAGGAAGTGTCACAGCAGGCAATTAGATCTTAATAAATAAGACATGTTATCAAGAAAATACTTTACTAAAATGTAGGTAATAAAATCCCCTAACATGTTACATTGTCGACTCAGACACAATGTTCTGACATGAAAACAATTTTTTTACTCAAAATCTTTAACAGTTCACCACCTCAGACTTCTTTTTGGGAGACTCAAACTCAAAATGGCCACCAATGGAAAAGATAAACATTTTGAAAGATTAAATATCAATCACTTAAACTTTTTTAAAGTGGGAAGGGATGTGACTTCATTTAATAAATTCTTATCAAGTTGGCCTCAGGTAAATCCTTTAACCCATCAGAGCAGAAGCATATCCAATCAGATTAGAGTTCTCATCCTTGGCCAAGAAATCTATTCAACTATTTAATAACTCCATCCAAATTCTCTCCATTTACCTGAATTTGTCAGCATCTTGGACTGGACTGAGCCTGGTAGAAAAATGAGAACCATGTTAATATCATCTGGTAACTTTGTTTTGATAGTGTCTTTTATTACAGAGATCTATTAGGGACCTTTGATGAAAAGCTTCCTTTGAATAGAATTCTTATTTTAAAAAGCTACGTTCTCCAAATTTCCTGACACTTAGGAATTTCCTATAATACCCAGACAGGAGTAAAATGAATAGGATTCCACTTAATGTCAGCAGTCACCATCTTCCTAACTTTGTTACATTAGCATTGAATATCAGTTTTAGAAAAAGTAAACATTACTGGCAACAGTATTTGCCTAGGAAAAACTGAAACAAATCTTTAAGAGAGCTAAAAACCAAAGGAAGCCTGGAAACTTATTTACCCAGAGGTAGAGTTGAGAACAGTCCTCACTCAGCACTTCTCAGTCCTTAAATAAGACACTGGCCCAAGCCTTCCTCTTTGAAGAGATGCCTGGGTCTCTCAGCCCATGTCCCTTTCTCAGATGTATTTGTTTAAAGTTTGGCTCCACACCTAAGGCAATTGTAAAATAAAGCCTGGGCATTGTATTTCCCTGTGTTGTAGTGCTAGTCACAAAAGACTGAGGTCCTGGGGAAGGGAATATTGTCTATCTGCTTTGGGTCTATATAGATGGCTAAAGGAGGGGTGCCTAGAACACTACGCATCTTTCCTCTTTATTTTTTGTTATTTATTCATTTTTTTATTTTTATTTTTTTTAAATTAAGTTTATTGGGGGTAACACTAGTTAATAGTTATATAATTTTCAGGTGTACGTTATAATTTGACTTCTGTATATTCTATTGTTTACCACCCAAAGTCCAGTTTCCTTCAGCTACCATATATTTGATCCCCTTTACCCCCCTCCTCCCCATCCCCTACCCTCTGGTAACCACTGGTCTATATTTCCTGTCCAGGAGTCTGTCCTGCTCATTTGTTGCTTCTAGGTTTATATCCCACATGTTAAGTGGTAAGGCTGACATCCTACTTGGTTGTCTCATCAGTAAAAAAGATCTTTCACAACTCTTGAGGCCAATATGTAAACCCCACAAGCCTCACACTTCAAAAGATTACTAAGTGATACCTATGATAGTTACAATGATTCCTTCATTCACTCACTGAACTAACTCTAAGTCTTTACAAATTCCACCAAATGCGGACAGTAACCCTTTCTACAGCAGTGGATACCGCCAGTAACATACTTAAAACTCCCCCCGACGCCGACAGGAGCCTCGCGTAAACTTAGTGTTCCCTTCGAGAGGTCCTTCAGGGCAGCCTTGCACGTTTCTGTGCCTTGGTGGGCTCTAGGGGTTCAGATTTCCCCCCAGCACAGAAAACCAAGGTGGCCTCACTCCCTGAAAATGTTATCCGCTCCCGCCAAGAGCCACCTCGGACCTTCAAAAAAAAAAGCCCAACCCCCGAGCGCAGTGTCACCTGAAAGGCTTGGTGGCTGGGTCGTGGCTGTGTGGGTGAAGTTACCTCGGCTTGTTGCTGACCCCGTTATTACAACGCTCCCCACGGAAACTTAAAGCATTTCGGATCGTGCCCTCACCCACTTCCGAAACCAGCTCTGTCGGGGTCACCAGAACCCCCGGGCAGGCAGGGCCGGGGTGCGCGCCAAGAACCCCGACACCGCCCTGGGCTCTGCGCCTCCGCCCTGGGCCCGCTGGTTCTCCAAATGCAACTTCGTATTTAAAAGGAGCGTGAAGCTCCCTGTGGCCCGGATCCCAGTGGCGCGCGGGCCCCTGGGGGAGGGGGACCCTAGGCTCCACGGGGGTGTCCCCACCCGAGAGGGGCCATCCCAGGGCCTCTCCGTCTCGGCGGTCCCGACGGGGCGAGAACGGGGACAAGGAGGGGCGCACCTACTAAGTGTCACCTGGGAGACCCTAGGCCACGTGGCCGGCCCCGGCGGCGACTCAGTCTGAGGCCACTTACCGAGTCGCGCGCCGGTGCCGAAAAGGGAGGGCGCCCGAGAGGACAAGTTTAAAAGGGGCCTGGGCCGTCAGCACCCGCAGGCAGCCAACCAAAAAGTTGCCCAGGCCCCGCCCTGCTCATGCCCCGCCCCGCCCCCACCCTCCGCCCCCCGCCCCGCCCGCACCCCGTCCAGGCCTGCACCCAGCACCCAGCACCCCGCCTCTCCCGCCATAGCGCCCCGGGGCCCTCGAGCGCCCCCTGCTGGTCGCCTGGGGAAAGCACGGCGGGCGACGCGCAAGTCCCCAAGCCACGGCCGCGAGCCTGGGACTCCGGAAAATCCACCACAAACACGTCCCTGGGCGTGGTGTCCCTTTACTGCGCTGCAGGTTCCGTGAAACTCCTGGCAGTCCGATAATGTTAAGTGTCTCCAATCCCGGTTTCCCACGCCTCCCCCCAGGGCGCTCTGCAAGTCACACACGCCCCGCGGTACGGAGCCCGCCTTCCCAGGCCTTGCACTTACTTGGAGTTTTATCCTTAATTTGTCCTTGGAATTTTGAGATTTGAAGCTCCCTAGAAACTGCAGCACAAAATGAGTTCATTTTGGTCGGAGGGACTGTTTAGTGAAACAAATAGGTATTTATTGAGTGTTGACTTGGTCCCAGGCATTGTGACGGGTGCCTGGGGATGTGAAGTTGACTAAGAAACTGCCGCTGCCCTCAAGGAACTTAAAGTGAGGGTCGCGCCTTGATAGAAGCCCACACAGTGTGCCAAAGGGCAGAGCACAAAGCCACCAAGCCCAGCCCGTTCAGGGGTCAGGGGCAGCTTCCCTGCTGAGTGGATGGATACCTACTCCGAATCCTGCATTACCAGCCGGAAGCTGACAGCAGCACATCGAATATAGGAGAAGGAAAACTCAGAGAGGCCGAGAAAGTTAAAGAAGAATCACAGAGTAGAAGAGACTTTACAGGTCATCCAGAATTTTCACTGGTAGAGTAGAGCCAGTCTTAGGCTGTTCTCCAAAAGCGGAGTCCCAGCGTATGGTGGAATGTAAGGCTCCATGAAAGCTGTTTCCTTCTCTACTGGATCCTCCAATTCAGCAGAGTGCACGGAATATACTTGGGTAGGGGAGAAGTAACTCTGGGGAAAGAGATTCCATTTGTGACAGCCTGCTGAAATGTGATAAGAAAGAGTTAATCAAAAAAAGCCTGAAAACTAGACAAAGGAGGTCTATATCTTAGTAATGTTTAACTAAAGCAAAATGGCTTAGTTCCTGGAATCCTAACCTCCTCCCGTTAATCATGAAATTTTTAACAATGAGCTTGTACGCTAACCGCCAATTTTAGCTTGTGTTGCCCTGCTTGCTTGCCTGGCATGAGAAACAATCAATTGAATATAAGCTGGACATGATTCTTGTTCCGGGCTGCTCCCAGCGAGGACAGCCACCGGCTATTAAACAGTCTCTGAGAGCATACTTGGTTTGGTCTATTCAATATTTGCCACAACACATTTATCCCCCAAAGTAGTTGAGTATCATAACTTAAAAAACTCTTCAAGGCTCCCAGTGGTGGTAGCGGTGGGGTCTTAGCCCCAGCTGTAATTTGCCCGTCACCCTGAGTATGAATTTTTCCGTGCATTTCCAGTACATGGCCTAAGGCTTAGGGCTTGGTGCAGTCAGTGCATAATACAACCTGTTGGATTTTCTTTCCCAGAGTGTATTTGGCCTGCCTTTCACACATATGATGAGCTACCTGTAGAGCAGGCATCCCAGAACCCTGCGAGGCATTGGACCCCTTTTTGGCTAGTTTTGCTGTTGGTGGACGGGAGCCTCCCCCACCCGTGTTTCTCTGTGGAGGAACTTCTTCTAGATACTGCCTCTAGCCTCTGCCCACCCTTTCCTCGTTCTCTACCAGAAGAAGGAGGAATTCCAATAAAATTCTGTGCTAACATGAATTTTGAGAGCATGCAAACTAGAGAAGGCTTGTTGATTTCCATCCTATGCCTGTCCCCTGTTCCAGATGGAATAAGCTAAGACTCTACTGATGGGAGGGGAGACAGGGTATAAGCAGAAACTGCCATTGATGGTTTTTATAATTCCATGGACAGTCAACTGGGATATTATGTGTCACTACCTTTACCTTTGTGTTTTATTGATAGTCCAAACCACGCAAAAGATAATTTTTTTATTAGTCCTGCCAATAACATGATCCTACATTTTTTGTCCACTTTACATTTTTTGTCCCCATATATGTTATGGCAGGTGACATCCAAGGGCTCATTTTCCTCATTAGAGGACTGTCAGCTGTGAGGATTCACATTCTTTTTCTTTCCTCACTGCCTGGGGTCAGGATAAGGAAATGGTGACCTAAGGTCTGGACTGAGAAGGGGAGGAGGACAGACTCAGCTCTAAGACACCATCTCATCAGTAGTGAAGCTAACACTTTAATTTCCATTCTGTCTCTTATGTCTGAGTTGTTTCTGAATGTGGAAGGGGAAGAAATCCGTTACTTATGACGCTCCCCAAACCATGCAGTCACCTGGTCCTCATTCCCAGGAGATCCTACGACTTGCTATTCTCAATAGACTAATATTAGACAAGGATCTGGGACATTTGCTTTCATAAATTAATTGGCCCATTCATTTACTTTTGTCTTTGTGTTTAGTGCACATTTTATTGTGTTGCTGTAGAGTAGAGTTAGGAGATGAAGCAACTGCAGACATTATTGATGATTTAAATGATCACTCTAGTTGGGTAACACTTTAATCGGTGTCACTGGGCCGTTGGCCACATGCAGGTCTCGGCCCAGCACCCTGTCTTTTCTAAGCAGCTATAGGCTTGTTTTCAAGCCAAGAAAGAACGTCTGCCCTTGCGAGGCCTATTGGTTTTGTTCACCTAAATAAACCTGTGGGGCTGTAATTAGAGGGTGCAACTAAGTCTCCTGGAAGCCCTGGGATATGAGACCCCACCTGAGTAAGACAGAGTTATTGAAAAGTTCTCTCTCAGGTTGATTATTTACAAACCTAAGTATTGTTGGGCACAATTTTTTTTTCTAGGAAACATCTGAATTAAGATATAAAATAAAATTCTATTTAGTTACATATTCAACAAGTCACCTTTATTGATAAGAATGATCTGGTTTGTTGTAAAATAAGTAAAATAAAAACATTCTTTAACTCCACATCTTTTCGCAATGAGCCCCTCATTTCTCCATTTCTCTTTGTAGTGAAGCTCTTCAAAAGCATTGTCCATGTTAGCCTTTAATTCTCCTTCTCCATTCTTCCCTGAATGGAATTATGTTGGGCAGCCACTGAAAGGATCCCCAATAGCATCTCCTTGTGTGTGGGCTGGCCTAGTGAATTTCTTTTAATGAATAGAGTCAGCAAAAGTTATGGGATGGCATATGAAAAGATGCTCCACATCCTATGTCATTAGGAAATGAAAATTAAAACATTCTGCTTCACATCTATTATCCAAAACACCGACAACATCAAATGCTGATGATGAGGAAGAACAGGAACTTTCATTCCTTGCTGGTGGGAATTCAAAATGATACAGCGACTTTTGAAGACAGTTTGATGGTTCTTTACAAAACCTACTCTTACCAGATAACCCAGGAATTGAACTCCTTGGAATTTACTCAGAGGAGCTGAAAACTTATGTCCACACAAAACCCTACACATAGGTGTTTATTGTAGCTTTATTCAGAATTGTTAGAACTCTGAACCAAGATGTCCTTCAACAGCTGAATGAATAAATAAATTGGTACCTCCAGAGGGTAGAACACTATCAAGAAATGAGCTATCAAACCATGAAAAGACATGGAGGAACATAGTAAAGACATAGTAATATGTGAAAGAAGGCAATTTGAAAAGTTTATCTACTGTATGATTCCAACTATATGACATTTCAGAAAAGGCAGAAGTATGGAAGCAGTAAAAAGATCGATGATCAACAGTAGCCAGAGTTTTAGGGGCAGGAAGGGGTGAATAGGTAGAGCACAGGGTATTTTTAGGGCAGTGAAACTACTCTGCATGATGTAAGGATGGATAGATGTATTACACATTTATCAAAACACATAAAATGTACAACACAGAGTGAACCCTAATGTAAACTATGGACTTTGGTTGGTAATGATGTGTATGGAATGGTGGTAGTGGGGAAGGCTGTATGTGTAGCGAGGATGTGGGAACTCTCCCCACTTCCTGTTCAGTTTTTCTATGAACTTCATACTGCTCTAAAAAATAAAGTCTTTTAAAGAAGTGATGGGATGTCACCTCAGAGATTATATTGCAAAAGATTGTAGCTATCATCCCAGTCTGCTCTCTTTTGCCTTCTCTCAGATTCCTTGCTGTGGGAGAAGCAGGCAGCCACGTTGTGAGCTGCCCTATGGAGAAACCCCCCCCAACCAATTGGCCAGGAATAGATGTCTTAGGCCAAAAGCCAACAAGGATCTGAGGCCTTCCAACAGCCACCTGAGCAAGCTTGGAAGTGAATTATCCATGTCAAGCCTCGAGAAGCCTCTAGCCCCAGCTGACACCTTGGTTGCAGCCTTATAAGAAACCATAAGTCAGAGATACCTAGCTAAGCTACACTCGAATTCCTGACCCACTGAAGATGTCAGATAATAAATGTGTGTTGCTTTTAACTGCTAAGTTTTGGGGGAATTTGTTACACAGCAATACTTAACCACATGAATCCACCACTCCGCGGAAACAGCTCTTTTCAAGATCTGTGGTGATTTTAGTGTGTACCTGAGTTGTCCTGTCAGTTGCAAATGTGATCACCCTCTCTGTTGGGAGCCATTCTTGCCAATTGCCCTACAGCTGAATTAATGGATAGTCTGTGCAGATTGAGGAAGTTTGGCTTAATGGAAAACAGTTGAGAGAAGTTATGTAAATGTCAAGCAATTGCTTACAGGTGTGTGAGTTTTGTTTTTCATGCATTGTCAAGGGTATAAATATGCAGTGTTAAATAAACTTGGGCTCCATAGCATTCACTGTGAGCCCTCCTGACTCTATCTTCCCTTTCCCTCTACCCTCTCCCCCACTCTCTCTACCCCCCCTCTCTCCTCCCTCTCTCTC